>PVIH01003444.1:96959-120741 GCA_004025045.1 Sigmodon hispidus
TTTTTTTTTTTTTTTTTTTTTTTTTCTAATTTTAAAAAGAAATCATACGAGCTGGAGAGATGGATAGTTAAGAGCACTGACTGTTCTTCCAGAGGACCTGAGTTCAATTCCCAGCATCCACATGGCAGCTACCAACTGTCTGTAATTCCAAGATCAGACACCCTTACACAGTTATACATGCAGGCAAAACACCAATTCACAGAAAACTTTAAAAAAAGAAATCTTACTAGAAGGGTAAGGGGGACCAGCCATGGCTGTGTTTATACAGGTTGTGGCAAACTGGCTGTAAAGAAGAAAGAAAGCCTGGCATGAAGTAAAAGCACCATGCATCAGGAGAGAGCAGGGAGGCAAGAGCCTGCTGCTCCATGGAGAGCAGAGATTCAGGGTTATTTTATTTTCCTGTAGGTCCTGAGAATGGAAACAGTCAAGATAGGAGACAGATGCAGATGGGGGCTTTGTTTGGTTGGTTGGTTTTGGGTTTGATAATGTTTTTAAATAATAGAAGAAACAGAGAAGTGGTTGTTTATCCAGGGGCAGACATTTTCATCCTGATGGGCAAAGAGAACATCTTGAAAGGACTGTGGGAATTCAGAAAGGATTTGCCTGGTGAGGGCTCAGTAAGGATGAGCAAAGCCTTGTCTAGTCATCTAGGGCACTGGAAAGATGGCTCTGCAGTTAGGAGCTGGAGCTACCCTACAGAGGACCTGTGTTCACTCCCAGATCCAGGGGGATCTAAGCATCCACAGACACGTCATTAAAAATACAAACAAAATAAATAAACAAATTTTTAAAAAATCCACTTTTTATTTGGATAATTCCAAATCAGAAGTTGACCTTTGGGGCCCTTTTTAAATGGGCTAAATTGTCACCCAATATTCTGTAGATCATTAGAAACATCAGGTTGCCTGAGTGATCTAGGTCAGGAGAGCTTCCTGGTCAGGAGACAGCAGAATTTTACTTTGTAACATTACTAGTTATTTTACTTGGGTCTTATACTTTCTTTTTGGACTTTTAAGACCAAATAGATGCCAAAAATTTCTTATTATCTTTTAAAATATTCATATTTTTGAGACAGGGTCTGAACTATGTAACCTTAGCTGGCCTGAACTCACAGACACCCACCTGTTTCTGCCTCGGTTCTAGAATTAAAAGGGAGCTACACCTCTCTTGGCTATTTAAAACAAAAAACTGGAAGTCAAATCTCCCTAGGGATCTGAGGAGCCCTGTGTCTGCTCCACTGCCTTCTCTAACCAATAGTTATGTCTTCTGTCAGGAAGGGCAGGGTCTGTCAGCCATGTGGCTTTCCCTGAAGCACAGGGTACAGTGACCTCCATTGACTCTCCCCTTGACAAATAGATACTGGTTAAAGTTCCAGTAGGTTAGGTGTTTCCATGGCCTCTGATCAAGAGGACTAGTGAATTATAGCTTTACAGCTGATTTTAGGGGTGATCCTGTCGTTCCCAGAGTCCTGGCTGGCCCTAGGGAGTCCCCAGCAGAGCTGCTCTGCTGTGATGCTCAGGCCCCAAGCTCTGGTTGCTGACACCCAGGACAGTGTTACAATCTGAGCTGGGGTTGGGGGTGGCCTTTAATCCTAGTACTCAAGAGTCAGAGGCAGACAGAACTCTGAGAGAGAGGCCAGCCTACAGAGATCTACAGAGTTAAGTTTCTAGGACAGCCAGGGCTACACAGTAAAAACCTGTCTCAAAAAACAAAACAAAACAACAAATAAATAAAATTTGATTTTGTTAACTTATTTTTAAGTAGCTAAAAGCCTGACAAACTTGGCAAAAAATATAATTATTTTGATAAAACATAAAATCTGGCTTATAAATGTGGCTCAGTGGGTCAAGGCACTTGTCACAGGCCTGACTCTCTGAGTTCAATCCCTAGGACCCACTCGGGAGCAAGAGAATAGACTCCAGGAGCTGCCCTCCGACCTCCACATGCATGGCCCTCCCCACAACCACAGTAAATAATACATGTAAAAGAAGAAAGCATAAAATATTTATTTCTTAGCTGTTACCAAAAGCAGATCATTATCCTAATAGAATTTGTTTTATTCTTTTTTAAAAAAGATTTATTTATGTATTATGTATACTGTATACAGAAGAGGGTACCATGTCGTTGCTAGGAATTGAACTCAGGATCTCTGGAACTGTCTGTCAGTGCTCTCAACCACTGAGCCATCTCTTCAGCCCGAATTTTATTTATTCTTTTAAAGCGCCTAGATTGTAGTTTTATATTGCTGTGCTAAATTTTGATCTTGGCACTTTTAACCTTAAGTTGTCATACATCTTAATTTGTTGTCTGTTTGTACATTGCTCTTGACTGGGGTAGATCTTAGGCAGACTTCACTGTCATTTGGAATGTAAAAAAACCAAAACAACTCATAAACATTTTTTTCTTCTTGGTTGCACAAAAGCCCAAGAATTCCAGAATGTTACATTCCAGCAAGGGTCAGCCAAGATGACAAAAGTCCACATGGAATGACCTTCAGTTAATGAAATGATCTTAGGAGAAAAGGCAGAAGGAGGCCTAATACACAGAACCAGAGAAAAGATCGTCAGACATTAACTCTGTGATGACAGCAGTATATAGACTCAAAAGTTCTCCTGAAGAACTGGGAACAGGTACATGGTGGCTTTGCCTGTGGGTTCAATGACACCAAGCTGTCTTTTTACAGAATTTTCTTTTCCCCTAGTAATGAAGGTCATGTGGCCCTGAGAACCAGGCCTTCTTGGAGTTTAAGGTACTGTTATTAGTCCTCTAGACTTGACTGTTTCCAATAGTGTTCCTGTTTTTCTCCCAGAACGGTCTTTTTCTTTAAAAAAAAAAAAAGAAAGAAAGAAAGAAAAGACTTTTATCATTTATTGATGTGTGCATCAGTCCCACCAAAAAATAGAAGGAGGGCCCACCTATGAGACAGGAAATAAGGTTATCTTTAGCTCATGCCCACAGTATGCATGTGTGAAGGTCAGAGGTTATCTTTAGCTCATGC
Source organism: Sigmodon hispidus (assembly GCA_004025045.1). Lineage (NCBI taxonomy): Eukaryota > Metazoa > Chordata > Mammalia > Rodentia > Cricetidae > Sigmodon > Sigmodon hispidus. The sequence continues at coordinate 99,958 of PVIH01003444.1, forward strand.
CCACAGTATTCGTGTGTGGAGGTCAGAGGTTATCTTTAGCTCATGCCCACAGTATGCGTGTGTGGAGGTCAGAGGACAGCTTGCTTGCAGGAGTTATTTCTCCTTCCGCCGTGTAGGTCCTGGGGGATCAAACCCAGGTCATTGGGCTTGACGGCAGGTGCCTTTGCCTTCTAACCAACTCACCAGCTCTATTTGTACTCTATTTAGCTGGACATAGACAACCCTATCAGATGGGGAGTTTTGGCATGACAGTCCCCGTAAGGAAAAGGACAGTGTATTGGATATCTGGATAGGTGTGACTATTTAGGGCGCGTGGCTTTTCCCAGAAGGGCTTCTATCTTAGCTGCTTATATCCCAAACACACAGCAACCAGAGATCTTATAAGAGGCTTTTGCAAAAACAAGTGAGCATCTGACAGTTCTCAAGGCCCCACCACTAGAACCAGAAATGTTGAGTAGCAGAGATTACACAAGGGTTGTAAGTCCCAGCAGAAAGGGGGAGGTAGAACCAGGAGAGCCCCCAGGCCAGAGGAGAGGAAAACACAGGTCCCACAGTGGAGGAAGCAGTCTAGAGAGTACAGACCCCAGGAATGTTAGAGGAGAGTGGGAGACATCCTGAGCTCTACCACACTTCATCCCTACAGAGTTCTGTGCCCTGAGCTGGGACACCCCACAGAGCACCCCTACACACTTATGAAAACAAACCCAAACCTGGTCTCACTGTTTAAAGTCAGGGTGTCTGCTTAGTAAGGCTCAACCAACTTCACAGGGATACTCACAACCTAAAACTTGGCTACAGATCAGTCATGAGAGAATGAATCATAGAGAAATGAAAGCCTGATCACCTATATGTCTGTCAAATCAGAAAGTCTGTTGGGGGACCAGGGGGCCTACAGGACCTCACACCTCCTGCTTCCTTCCTCCCATTCTGAAAAACAGTAGTGGTAAATGCCAGAGAGAAGAGAGGACAAGGTATGAGCCAGTTTCCAGAAGGAAGAGAATAGCCCTGTACTCACATGGACCACAGCATATGGTCCTTTTCTGGTACCATTCAGGATATCTTCCTTTAGATATCTTCATTAGACATCATAGGTTCATAGGTCACTAAGAGTCAGGCTCCCAATGATTGGGACCTGGCTGTTGAAGTATGGGGATTTTACTTTGATTTTTAGCTTTCTGTTTCTACATTTTAATCTTGACTCAGGAGCCAGAGTCAAAAGAGCAAGTAAATAGATCATAGTGCCACAAAAGATTAAATTCAGCCAAAGAGAATTAGTGGGTAAGAATCATAAGTCATAACTCAATGGTCATGTGTGGGAGAGGCCCTAAGTTCAGTCCTGAGTAGAGAGAGAGAGAGAGAAGCAGTAAGACATTAAGAGCAGAGTATTGCAGAATAATTTACTTGTAATATATCATATAAAGGATTAATATTTATTAAGGTTATATAAACACTCTGATACAAATTGAACCTTAAGATAATTTTTGGAGAGTAGAGCTGTCTTACACAGGATGGTCTGGTCTGCTCTCAGAATGCAGGAACAAAACAGGAAGGAAGGAAGGGAGGGCAGTGTATCCCGGGCCCTCAGTGGGGGCTGGCCACGCCCCATACAGGGTCCTGAGACCCCAAAGCTATGCCTCCAGGTCTCCCTCAACAAGGCCTGAATCCCACTACATCTCTCACTTTTGTCTAAGAAAAATTTAAACCAAATTATAAGACTATATATAATAGAAATTATAAGGTAATGTCTAGGAGAGGGAAAGGCAATAACATAAACAAGGTCAAACTATAATTAACAAACAACAAACATAAGGTATATCTTAAATTCCTAGAATATTGGTAAGTGGCAATATATAGGGATTACTTTAAGGCTGTTTATCTTGAATAATAAGAATCTAATATCTGAATGTTCTAAGCTAAGATATGAGATGGTAGTAACTTTAAATATTTAGTCTTTAACCTCTCAAAGACCTGAGAAGGAAAATACATGACTTGAATAAGCTGGAAGCTCAAGAGAGTAGCTTTTAAGATTTAGGAGAGGATGGTGACAGTCAGCCGTCTGGACAGTCACCCATGGCTTTTTTGTAAAGTTGGAAGTTTTTTTTTTTTTTTTTTTTTTTTTTTTTTGGCTATAGGCCTACAAAATTTGACAGATCTTTTTAGAAGGAAGACATTTTTGAGAAACTGTCTTGTCTTGGCAGGTTTTAGCAGTCTCTATTCTGTATCTTGTTTGTCTGGACTGGACAGCATGTTTACTGGCAGCAGTTAAGGCAAGGGCAGTTTTTTGGCAAACAGGCCATTGTCTGCCAAGGAAGACAAATTCTTTGTGGAGTGTCCTTGATGTCTAACACCATCTCAGAAAGGAACAGTAATATTAGGAGTTGTCATGTCTCTATGGCCAAATTTTGAATAACAAAACATTAAATGTCATATTTTTTAGGTCTATGAAGTGGTTGAAGACTTTTGTCTATCTGACATATTTTACTATATATTTGAGAAGCTTAAACAACGTGACTCTTACATGGAAAACCTAAGTAACTGATCTGTAATTTTTATCATCTTAAAGACTGAAGCTCATATTGTAAAAATAGGTTATCTAGGGGCTGGAGAGATGGCTCAGTGGTTAAGGGCACCGTCTGCTCTTCCAGAGGACCCGGGTTTGATTCCCAGCACCCACATGGCAGCTAACAACTGTCTGTAGTTCCAGGCAAACACCAAGGCAAATAAATAAATAAAGTTTTAAAAAAAAAAAATAGGTTATCTATAAATGAGTGTATAGTTTTTGAATAATGACTTTAAGTATGACAATCATTAAACAAAAATAAATGATAGTATAAAATGACAACAGTATTTTAAATATATATCATTATATAGAATATCTAAACAGAGGTGTATATAAAACATTTTAAATAGAAATAGAATATATGTATATGTTATAACTAGTATAATTATATATTATGACTAGTATAATTAAACAGAGTTAGAAATTACATAGTGAAAATGACAATATTATCTTTAATATGCATTAATGTATGAAGTATTTTAAACAGTATGTAAAATATGGTAATTATAGATTTAATTTTGTATTAATATATAAATTATTTAAACAAAATAATTTTAGATTTGAATTTGTATAAATATATAAATTATGTTAATAAGACATAAAATAATTTTATATTTGTATTAATATATAAGCATCTATATTAGTATAAATTGTCTATGGCTCATGTTTGGCTAATAACTGGTTATAGGTACATATAATTTATTTATGGCCCAGCTTAGCACAGAGAACTGAAAACCCATTTAGAGTGCCAGATATTGTAGAATTATTTACTTGTGACATATTATATAAAGGATTAATATATATTAAGGGGTTATATAAACACTGATACAAATTGAATCTTAAGTCAATTCTTGGAGGGTGGAACTGTCTCATGCAGGATGGTCCCATCCACTCCCTGAAAACACATAAACAAACAGGAAGGAAGAGCAGGGGGCCTGGGTCCTCAATGGGTGCTGGCCATGCCCCAGTCAGGATCTTAAGACCCCAAAGCTATGCCCTCTAGGGCTCCCTCAACAATGCCTGAATCCCACTACAGCAGATCATTTTACAAAAGAAACACAGTAAACCCTAAATGTAAAGCCATTGTTCTGTCTGTGGGAAATCCTACAAGACTACCAAACCCAGCTAGTTCAGCAATATCACATGAGCCATGGTCAGCATACAAAGTAGGATTGTTTTATTTATGAATTCATTGAATACTTGGAAAAATAATTGTTTTTTGCTTTTTGAGATAGGATTTCTCTGTATAGCCCTGGCTGTCCTAGAACCTGCTCTGTAGATTGTGGGGCCTAAAACAGCTTGACCACACAGGAATGTGGGGCCCAGAACAGGAATGTAGTGCCTAGAAGAGCTTGGCTATACAGCCATGACAGGTTTAGTAAAAATCAGCCAAATAGCAAGCCTCTCTAACTAGCAGCACCTGGTAGTTCCAGGAAAAGCCCAAAACAGATACCACCCTGGGAGGGGCCAGCACCTAAGGGAAAGTATTGGATATATCAAACATTCCAATTGAGAAATAGCACACACCTATTCCCCTTGATCTTGCTAAAATACCTCTAGACAACTGTCAGCCAATCAGGGTCCTGAACCCTGGAAATCCTCTCTCCCTAACCTCTACTATGATATAAACCCTACCCTGAACAGGCTTAGTGCTCTCTGCTCTAACCACAGATCAAGCTTAAGCTTGAATAAAGAAAGGCTCTTGGCTTTTACATACAGGATTTGGTCTCCGTAGTGGTCTTTTGGGGGCCCCCTTGATTTGTGCATAACAAGACCAGGCTGGCCTTGAACTCAGAGATCCACCTGCCTCTGCCTCCGAGTGCTGGGATTAAAGGTATGTGCTACCACCACCACCACCTGGCAAAAAAAAAAAATTAGTAAAATACAAAGAATTCTAGCTTTAGGTCTGGGGGTGTAGTTCAGTCACTTGCCTACCATGCAGGAGGCTTTTGTCATTGCCAACACTGAAGAAACTGTGGGTTGTTTTTCTTCCCTAAAACTGATCCTAAAATTTACATAGAAATGTAAAAGACTTTGAATCAACATAATAATTTTTTAAAGATTTATTTATTATTGTATACAGTGTTCTGTCTGCATGTATGCCTGAAGGCCAGAAGAGGGTGCCAGATCTCATTACAGATGGTTGTGAGCCACCATGTGGTTGCTGGGAATTGACTTGGGATCTCTGGAAGAGCAGCCAGTGCTTCTAACCTCTGAGCCATGTCTCCAGCCCGACAAAATAAATAAATGTTACATAATGAAGTTGGAAGTCTTCTCCAGTCTGGTTTCAAGATGTACTGTGATGTTTACAGTGCTTGGAACAGGGTGGTCTTGGTGACAGACACATCAGTCTATGTCTCTTGTCAGACACACTGGGACCATGTCAGATTCTCGGGTCCATTCTTACCATATCTAAAAGAAAAAACAGGCAGAAAGTTAGTAAAGGACTGAGTTTATCACAGCTTATAGTCTGGCCAAATTGGGGAGAGGGGAAAAAGAGAACCTTCTAATTTCTCCATCTTCCTTGTGGTGATCTTATCAGGTACAGAAAAGACAAAGGAAATAATGTTGTTTTCGTCATGAGACCGGAGAGCAGCTCTCCTGTGCCAAAACCCCGGGTTGCCTCATTCTCATCAGGGAAGGTCTGTTGTCAGTGTGTTAAAAAAGTGAAGGGCTTTAAATTCTGTTTTAGATTTATTTTATGTGTATGACTATCTTGCCTGTTTGTATGTACACTAGGTGTATGCCTACCACCAGTGGAGCTCAGAAGGCATCAGATCTTCTGGGACTAGAGTCATAGATGGTTGTGACACTAAACCCAAGTCCTTTGCAAGAGCAGCAGTGCTCTTCACCATTGAACCATCTCCCCAATAAAAGTAGAGGGTCTACTGTACTTACTTATGTGTATGTGAAGTTTCTTTTAAAAATTTGCCTAAAGTGGATCCCTGTGGTTTTCAGGCCAGCCCAGTGAACATAATGAAATCCTGACTTTAAAAACAAAACAAGAAAATTCTTCTTTAGCCTGGCTAGGTCCTTGCACTCACTTGCTTCCACCTCCCCTGTCCTGCATCTTCCTGGTGATTTCCCAGGGTCATATTTACCATTTTCTTCTAAGATCTGTGGACAAAGCTGAGAGTGAAGAGGAAAATGCAGGCTCTCAACAAGCTGAGGACGGGAGTCAGCTGGTAAGCTAATGCTATCTGACCCCACTGCCCCTGGGCTTCTGTGCAAGGGTTTCCCCGACGTGTTTCCAAAGGACAAAATTAGAAGGTATTTAAAGACCTCAGTTGACTTTATTTGCTGGTGTAGAACCAAGTAGTTATTCAGTCTGTACAACAGAACGAGTGTTGGAGTGTGCTGGGCAGACGCTCACTGACTTCTCAAGTGACTTCCCTTGGAAGGGAATGGGAGACAGAACTCCAGGAAGGTAACTGATGGGCTCAGTTCAGCCTGTTTGTAAGATAAGCATCGGCTCAGGGAGAGTTGCTGCATTTGTGCCCATTGATACCAGCTTGTTTCAGACATTGGACCACTGTCTCTGTCCTGCTCTCCAGTAATTCAGTTCCAAGTTAGTGATGGAGACTTTTTAGCACAGGCAACTCAGTTTTTCATTTTAGTCTGGTGTGTTGGGATCTTGTGCAGAAGCTTAGCCTCACATTCTGAGTGTTAACAGTATTCATTAGTTGCTTGTTTGCTTTGCATGCTCAAGACTGAGGATTCAATGCCAACAACAATAAAAGTCATTTGTTCAGCAAATGCTTATTGATGCATCCAAATGAAAGACACTGGTGTGAAACTGCAGGAAACACAGAAGTGCAAGGACTTCTCTTTTTGCAAAGGTGCATTCGTCATTACCTGTTATGTGACCTGGACTTTTCTTGTCTACTTAGAGAGCTCCTGAAGCTCCTGAAGCTCCTGATTTCACTCTGCTGCTCCTGCCCTTTTCCCTCTGTCCTGGGCAAGGATGCTGTGAAATGCCAGAGCATAGAGTTCCCTCGATGCAGACTGGCCCCTTCTCAAGAACAGGAATAGTACCCAGAATTCTCTGTCCCTGGAGCCTGAAAGAAGGCTTATAAAATAGGTGCTCATCCAGGACAGGGTGGGCAGTGACGGTTCTCAACTGACACTGTCATAGCCAGGACCTGTGGTCACGGGACACGGGGACTGTCAGTGTGCTGTGTGGAAACTCTTGCCACCCACCTGCGACTGTGACCCTGCTCCGGAGACTCATGTCTCCCACTGGGCACCTCTCTCCATTTGGCTTTCGCATTCTATTGTAAACAAAGGACATGCTTGTAAGCACACTAACACAGCCCTGTGGGGTGTGCGTGTTCATGTGTGCACTTCCTGTTTGGTCCCTTGACAAAGATTATTTCATGTCTTTCTTACTATGAGCACTACCTGGGCCTAGGTGGGCCTAGGTGTTGAGGATATAGCCTAGGGCAGACCACTTGCCTGGCACTGGTGTGGCCCTGGGTTTGAACACCAGTACTTACTCAGAGATTTTCATTTTTGAAAGTTTTAGAGGGTTGTGGTTTATTAGTTTGCTTGCTGCTGCTGTCATAAGTTTTGTTATTTTCAACTACCTCATCATCATGCCTTTGCTCGTCATGAAAGCCCCTGGGTTGGGGGTGTCAACATTAGAAAGTGTGACAGGTTGAGCCCTGTTGGGCCTGTGCACATGTACATCCCTCTAGAGCAGTAGTTCTTAACCTGTGGGTCATGACCCCTTTGAGTTTGCATAGCAGATATCTTGCATGTCAGGTATTTACATTTCAATTCATAACTAGAAAATTTAGGGATGAAAATAATTTTATGGTGGAGGGTCACCCCAGCCTGAGGAGCTGTATAAAGGTCACAGCACTGGAAGGTTGAGTCTCAGGGCAGCTTGCTTGTCCCCATGTGCTCTACTAGAAGTCCTCCTGGTAGTGAGGGAGAAACATGGCTCCCAAGAACTTTGACCTACGGATTGTGGTTTGGACTTGGGCTGCTTTCACACTGAGCCTTTTCCTCTGTCCTGACACTTAGGCACTGGCTGAGCCCCTGGAGTCCCGTTGGCTGAAGTATCTGGACAAGGGCTGTGAGGACCAGGAGCTGGACAGAGGAAGAGCATCTCTTAAGACACAGCCCTCAAGCAGTGCTGAGTGGCCAGGTCTGCCCTGCAGTCCAGCCCAACCCAGGAAGAGGTGCCAAGCGGGTCTTGCCCATCCATCCCCATGCCCACACTGACTCCTAAACAGGGGCTGGGGGTGGGGATGTTGGTGAACAGCTCCTAGAAATCATTAAGTGGGACTCAAATGTTGTACTTGAGTGGATTGGCAAAGTGGGCAGCAGCCACCGCTGCTAATCCTCAGACTGCATGCTGCCTGGCAAGGGGAACAGAAGGCTAGCTAGGCCACCCTGGATGCCTATAACCCTAATCCTGAGGGAGCTGAAGCAGAAGTACCATGAGTTCAAGGCCAGCTATGGGAGCATGGCCAAAGTAATCAGTGGGTCTAGGGGGGTTTACATGAGTTTCTCCAGATCTCCATGTATCTCAGTTTCCAGAGAAACTTCCTTAGGCTTTGGATGCTGCATGGCTACCAAAGAGCACAAATTACAATTTCAAGTAAGAATATTCTAACAACTACAAAGCTTGGCTGGGCTGTTCCTGGAGGTGGTTAGGAACCTGTGAAGGATGAAAAGATTCCTCCCTGTCAGGCCAGATATGGGTTGCTCTCTAGGAGGACCATTGGATGAGAGAACTTTCTTCCCTCCAGAAAATGGAATCAGAGCACAGGGCAGCTTCCACACAGCCGGCATGTCCAGGACTTGGACAGTGTTGACAACATTGAATGCCAGGTCAGTGACCATGGAGCCTACATATGACTGTATGCATGTCTACATACACATGTGAACACACATGTGCAGTGTTAGGGCTTTAAGCCAGGGCATGTGTGATGGGCATGAACGTTACTGCGAGGCCACACTCCAGCCCCATGGAATTTGGTTTTGTTCTTGGAGACATGGCCTTGCCACATTGTCTCAAACTTCTGGGCCCAGGTGTCTCACCTGTGTCTCATAAGCTGCTGAGACTGCAGGTGTGAGGCCTGCATAATCTGTTTCTTTAGTTATAAACTTTTTACATACTAAAAAGACCAACTTCCAGCATGAGAGTCTTGTCTTTTCTGCTTAAAGCTGTGTCCTTAGGCTGGGCATGATGTCACCTACTTTTAATTTCAACACTTTGGAGACAGACACAGATGGGTCTCTGTTTAAAGCCAGCCTAGTTTACACAGAAAGTTCCAGGGTCCATAGTAGACACATACACATCCCCCCTCCAATAGGCCAACTCCTGAGTCAGGTGGTACACACCCATAGTCCCAACACTCAGGAGGCTGAGACAGAAGAGCATGGGTCAAGGCTATTCCGACGTCCAGCAAGACATCATCATGGTCTTCATCCTGTGATGAAGACCATCCTTCATCACAGCCAAGAGAGCATCATGAGACCCAGCTAAGGCTGGCCATCAAGGTTTGCGATCACACTGTTTTCATCCTGTAGAGTGGAGGAACCTTGTAAACCTGGTCACAATAGAAGTTGCCCTAGGTTTCCATTCAGGAACGCCTGTACTGAGGCACTGCTCACTTTGAAGAGTGTTGCTGTTCAGACCGAGTAGGCCCTACTACACATTCAGCTGAATGCAGATTTTGCTCTGCACTGCCATAGAAGCCCTAGGAATGAGGGTACTTGTTTTTGAACCTCTTCTGCCCCAGTTAGCTAAGGGCTGCCCAGCTCAGCCTCAGTCTGCATACTGAGCATGGCACTAAGCCAAGAGGCAAAATTTATTTATTTTTTTTCCCAAGATAGGGTTTCTCTGTGTAGCCTTGGCTGTTCTGGAACTTGCCCTGTAGATCAAGGTGGCATTGAACTCACAGAGATCCCCCTGCCTTGTGCCTTTCAAGTGCTAGAATTAAAGGCAGTGCTACCACCACCCAACCCAGAGTTCAGTTTTTGATGTTTCTTGAACTACCTAGTGATCCCAATAGGTATGATCCAGAATCATGGTGGTGAGTTACAGAGCCTTTACCATGGACCACACCCTAGGGCCAAACAGAGTCAGTGTTCAATTTCACCAGTCTCCTGTTTTAGAGGAACTAAGACTTTGGAAACCTTAGTGAATTCACAGCAAGTTCAGTGGTAAAGCCAAAGTCAACAATCAGAGTCACAGTCTCTTTAGCATCATCTGAGCCATCATGATGCAAAGATCAGTGTTGCTATGCAATTCCTTTGTAAGCAGTGAAACCCACTTTCCTGAGCCTTTGGTTTCTGAGCTGGAAAATCAGGCCCAGCACCTTGTCACATCCAAGAGACCTTGGTACAGCCGTCTGGGCTCCTGAACCTCAGTCCAGCTTTGAAGAAATGTTCCAGCCCAGCTGGGAACTTACAGGCATGACAGACTGCATCTTTCTAGGTGGTGGGTGTTAGGCCCTTCCCTCCTCACACCTCCTCATGGCTCACGGGGACTGCTGACCTGACCCAAAACTTCTGAGGAGATGGGTCACTCAGGATGTGTCCGTTATGTGAGAAATGTGGATCAGATCTGGTGGGGGCATTTATACACTTTGACTTATTGAACCTCACAATAACATGTCCCTAGCCTGCAGGCACTAGCCAGTGGTGATGCAGAAAGCCGAAGGGTTAATGCTGACAGTCCTGCCACGCTGACTGAACCCTTCCTCTGGTTTCTTTCAGGACTCTGCTGGCCTGTTTGGGACAGAGCAGCAAAGCAGCAGCCCTGCCCTCGGGGCTGCAAACCACATCAGGGAGCTTGGTTTTCCTAGGTGGAAACTACCAAGTCCTGTCCTACAGGTTAAGGCCCAATCTTCTAAATGGGCACGGTTTCTCCTGTCACCTGGCAACAGCCCAGATGTGAATGGGAACCCTTCAAGGCTTCTGCAGGAGGGTACCAGGCTAGCTGACCCAGAACAAGCTGAACAAGGGACCCTTGAGGCCAAGACTCCAGAGGAAGGCCACTTCAGCGGGGACCCTGCCGCTGTCCAGCCTCCTCAAACCACTGACACTACCACACCCGAGCCAGAGAGGCCTGGCAGGAAGACCCCAGAGCAGCCATGGGCCATGGGGACTCTTCAAGCAAATGGTAGGCCCTTGGCTCAAGGGGCACAGAAGGCCCCATCAATGCACCTGCACAATCTCTTTACAACTGGGGAGGACTTTGAAGATGACCTGTAGTCTTCACTTTAGTTTGTGTGTATGTCAGCCCTCCGTGCCACAGATGGGGTGCTGTAGAACAAATAACCCAACAATAAACATGACTGTCAGGTTTCTCTCGTTATGGCAACAGTGAGGTCCACAGGGTTGGTTAAAGTGCATCTGCCATTTAATTGCAGGTTATTTAAAATCAAGTCAGAGGAAGCTACATGGGAGTTTCATTTAAAAGCATTAGCACTGAACACAAAAACTAAAGTGTGATCATTAAAAAGGGAGGCAGTATATGGTGAGACCCTCAGCTAGCTTCACATGAGTGCATCCCCAGGAGCCAAAGGCCCCAGTTGCCTGCCACCTTTGACTTACTATAATAGCCCCCTCTTAACATAATGGCTTTAGTTGTTGGAAAGTATCTGTTGGTATACTAACCACTTTTAACAAAGAAAACAGGTCATCAGGCAAGAATTCTGGACTACTGGTGCAGTGCGCCTCTACAGCTCCCTGGCAAAGGCCAGGCCCCGGGAAGGCAGAGGAGGCTCAGCCACAAGTACTTGGTTCTGCTCTCAGGTGTCAGCATGTGCACTCTTGGATCCCTCCCACGTCACTCTCCTACTGCCCTAAAAGACTTCACACACTCCCACCCGCAGACTCTGGAAGAATGCCAAGAAACTGGCCTTATAGAGGCCCTGCTGCTCTACTGGATGCAACTACAAGAGAAAGGGCTGGGTCACGGGGCTTGGGCACAAGCACTGTCACAATGGCGGAGGATGCTTTGAATACTGGATTGTGTCCAGAGCAGCTCCAATGTCATAATTCTTGGTCTGTAGGAGCCTGGTGAGCCAGCCACCTTCATCAGAGAAGCCCATGGACAGCATCTGGGAGAGCGACTCGATCAGCCGGGGATCAGCCTCTGCAAAAACAAGACAGGAAATTGAGGCACCCTGCAACACTCCACATAGCAAGTCCTGTCTGCCAGGAAGACCCCTCTGTTTAGGCCTTACAGGAACTCTCAGAGGCCAGCTAAGGGCCAAATAGCTTATTTTGTAGGCTTTCCAGGCTCTGTTCCAACTGTTCAACTCTGCCATTGTAGCATAGTCAGAAGGTATGTAAACAAATGAGTGCAGTTATTTTCCAATAAAATTTTATTGCCAGATGTGGTGGCTCAAGTCTACCATCCCAGCACTGGAGGTGGAAGCAGGAAGATCCCTTGGGGACATCCTGGGCAACAGTGAACGGCCATCTCACAACCAACTCAAATAAAAACCCTTTATAGATAATAATGTGTGAATCTCCTCTGCCCGCCTGGCCTGCACCCTCTATTACTATTTGGCATATGTATCATGTGTGCTTATGTTCTTGTGTGGGTGCACATGTATGGTGAAGGTGTAACAGTCCAGAGCGGAAGTAGGAGTCTGCCTATTGCTCCCCACTTGACTTAGGGTCTCAGTGAACTCCAGGTTTATGGATTCCAGCTTGTCTAGCTAGCCATCTTGTGCAGGGAGTTTGTCTGCCTTCTGCTTGCTGGGACTACTGACAAAGCTGCCATACCTGCCCAGCTTTAGGCTTTTTACACAGGTTTTAGGAACTCACTTCTTGCCACTTCTCCAGCTTCCACCCCCTGTCTGTGACTCCAGTCCAGAGCCTTGCAAGTGTGAGATAAGCAGTCTGCCTAGGAGGTAGAGGTCTCACTGTGTAGCCAGGATGGCCTTGAACTCATGATAAAGGCCCTCCTCAGACTCACTCATGAAAATTTGCAGCCCCTCTGGCTCTAATGCAGAAAAAACAAGCTTTGAAGCTCCAGGGCCAAGTCTGCCCAGAGGGAAGTTATCCTCCTGAACACCATTATTACCCTGGGAAGTAGGTGTATACCTGAAACTGGCCACCTGTCTAGTGCTTTACACACACTCTGCCTGGCTTCTGGTGCCCTGGCCATGGTGTCTGCCATTAAGATTTGCAACCCCCTGAGGAAATGGTGTGTAAGTGTGGGTTCACTTCACGGTGCCAGCCAGCCCAAAGCCGGTGCTGCCCTTCCTGGTACATCTGCCTTCTCATGAGGCACTGAGAGTTAGGAAGTCCTAAAGTGAGATGAGGTTACTAATGCTCCATGTAGACAGAATCTATCAGACCACCTTCTTCTTTTCTCTGATGTCAGCTGAAAGCCCCAGCAGGCACTGTGCCACAGGTAAGCTGACCACCCCAAAGCCACCCTGGACTACCACAACTCGGTGCTGCCTTTAAAAAGAACCTAGGTCATGCTATCCTTTTTTTGTGTTGCCAAGACCAGACACAGGACAGGATACTCTGAAAACAAAGGAAAATGACGTGACCACATGCCTGGTGGGAGATGTGGGTACAGAGCAGCTTCCTTCAGCCCTGTGGGTCCCTCCTGTGAGGGGTCTAGAGAGCTTGGTCCTTCTGATTCCGGCATCTGTAGAGATTGGAGTTCACCTGTGGACGGGTCCACTTCTTTTGACGACAAATGTGTCCAGTCATCATCTCCTCCTGAGCAATTATCAGACTCCATCTGCTCCTAGAATACAACCTGCTGTGAACACAGGGGCCTAAGTGACTGACCCCACTATCTCCTCCCAGGCACTTGAGAGCTACCTGCAAACGACATGTCTGTCTGCTTTTTTTTTTTAAAGATGCCATGGGTTGAACCCAGGACCTCATATATATCAGGTAAATGCCCCATACTGAGTTACAGTTCCAGATTCAAGTAAGATTTTCTTTACAGACTTCTGGCAGAAGGCTCAGAGTGACTGAAGACACCACAGAGTTAACAGGCCAGGATCCCTCTGGCTGGGGCTGAAGCCGTGATGCCAAGCAGGCCAGTTAAAACTAGTGGGAGAAAGCAGACCTACCTCTGGCTGTCCCACGGATTCCAAGGCAATCTTCTTCATTTGTTCTGTCAGGGACTGTGAGGGGCCCTCACCTGCCCCTTCAGGTTTGCTGACCTCTGAAGAGCAGCTACTTGGTTGGGTGCTGCACTTGTCTTCTGTGTCCATGCTGGAACTTTCTGGGGAGGTGGGTGTCAGGCGGCTTCTCTTCCCTCCATGTTCCACATCAATGTCAACCTCAATGCCTAGAGAGAAGGAAGAATCAAACTGTCAAGTTCAGAGGCCACCCCTGCATGTGACTCAGTGAGTTGGGCACTGTGGGCTTAGGAAGTGTGTTCAGACTCGGTCCTCAACAGCATACTGATTGGGACACTGGCAGTTAGCATAAGGATGCGGAGACTTGTGGTGATATATTATATATTTAATAAAATAATCTGAAATATTTTTTGATACAAAAGGGGATATATATATTTATGTATATATATATATATATATTAAATAGTCTGATATCAGAGAGACAGGGAACAAACCACAGCCAATTCTCACCCAGCCAACTCCTCAGGCTAAATGGGGCAGGTCCTATCTCCACAAACCCTCAGACTGACTGGGTACACAGGCAAAGGAAAGAACTTCTGCCTTTTCCTCCCTTATGTTTCTTTCCTTGCCCAGCTCTCTCAATTCATGGTTCAACTTTCCTAGAACTAGGATTAAAGGTGTGCACCACTGCCTGGCTCTGTTTAGCCTTGAACTCACAGGGATCCAGAGGATCTCTGCCTCCCAAGTGCTGGGATTAAAGGAAGGGTCACAACTTCCTGACCTTCATGGCTTGGTTGTAGGTATCTCTGTCCTCTGATATTCCAGACTATTTTTATTAAATATATGATACATCACCACAGAGGCTGGACTCAACCCCAGAGGCATATAACCATGTGATATGATAGACCATGTGACCACCCCCATGGCCAGAAAAGAAGAGTTGAGCTCCTCCTCTCAACCCTAGCCCTGCTAACTAGCCCATCACATCGGTCCTCTCCCTCTCTCTAAGCCACAAGGCCCCCAGGAGGAACCCAGTAGGAATGCAGAGGCAGGACCAGTACTATACAGGGGCAGAACCCCTAGCCATGATTGCTGGATGCCAGGACACACAGGGCCTATGATGTGACAATTATACATCTGACCTCCAAGATGTGAGGCCCAAGGCTGGATAGCCCCTGGCCAGCCTAGCAGGCAGCTCATGTTTGGTGGGGACAGGGAGCAGGCAGGTTCACCAGGTCCCCAGTGCTGCTTGCAGACTAAATGTACTAAAGAACTGCACACCCACAGCCTAACAGTTCCTCTCCACTGGTTAAATCTTCCCACCACACACCAACCCACTCCCCAGAGTCCTCTGTGCGACTTGACTTTCAACCCCTTCAGCTCAGGCCCTGATTCAAGTTCACATCTGTTTATATCCTACTGTGTCTATATTTACCTCCCTTCTTTTTCTCTGTCCTTTTAAGAGCTAACTTTTGACTTAAAAAAAAAAAAAAAAAGATAGCACTATGTAAATGTTGCTTTTCAAGGGTCTAGGGTCTATCTCTCCTTTCGTTTGCTAACTTCTTGTTTCTTCTCAAGAGTCTTTCATTTTCTGTGGCTCAGGGCTATCAGTCGCCCATCAGGTTTGGCTTTTCCTTGGAGAATGCCTTCAGTGGTCGGCCCTCCTGCCAATGCACATGTGATTTCCCCCTAATATTTTCGAACAGAGGTCAGCTCAATTCTCAGATGGAATCCCCAGAGGACTGATTGCATTTATTTGAGATAGTCATCTCTGAACCTAAGCCGTCCTTCTGTCACTCAACTTTCTTTTTTTTTTTTTTTTTTTTTTTTTAAAAAAAAACGTTATTCATTTATTTATTTGCCTTGGTGTTTGCCTGGAACTGGAACTACAGACAGTTGTTAGCTGCCATGTGGGTGCTGGGAATCGAACCCGGGTCCTCTGGAAGAGCAGACGGTGCTCTTAACCGCTGAGCCATCTCTCCAGCCCCTCAACTTTCTTTTTATTAGATTTAATTTAGTTTAGTTTAGTTTAGTTTATGTATGAGTGTTTTCCCTAAATGTACTTGTGAGCATCTGCACTTGGTGCTCATGGAGGTCAGAACTGAACAACAGATCCCCTGGAAATGGAATCACACAGACAGTTGTGAGCCACCACGTGGGTGCTGGGAGTTGAACTTGACTTTGCAGAAGCAACAAGTGCTGTTAACTACTAAGCCATCTCTAACCCCTTCACTCACTTTTAAGCACTTCCTTTTTGTTTCCTTTGTTACATTTTTTTGGCGTCTGCTTTTTCATAAATCCAATACTTTTTAGATTTCTTTCCTTACACTTTCCCACATGCAGAAGCTCTCCTCAATGGCCAGCCACCCGTGGCTTCTGATCCTAGAGGCACGAACAAGAAGCTCTGCCTGCAGGACCACGGTGGCTCTCAGGTTCACATATACAAGCGTCCAGAGGCTGGCATGAGGGAAGCCCAGGTCCCGGGAGCTGGTGCTGTTTGTCAGGGAGTTTGGTTGGCCTCCCCTCAGGAGGCCTCCTCAGTTGTTGTCAGGCCGCTGGGGCTGAAATGCTGGGCCCCTTGTTCCCTTGCTCATTTCTGATGCCCGCTTCCAGGCTGGTGCCTTAGCTTGTGTGGTAAAAGTGAAGTGCTGGTATTGGCTGTCACCTAGAGCACTCTAACAGACTCTTATGAAAGGTCTTCTATCTGCTTTCTTGTGCCCTGGCCTCCCTCTCATCCTTCATGGTACCAGGGTAGAGGGCCCTGCCAGGTTGTTTTGTGTTTTGACACAGGGTCTTACTGTGTAGCTGTGGATAGCCTAAAATTTCCTATGTAGACCCCTCTAATGAGCATTCCTTCAATATGGGACATGGCCTTTCCACAGGCTCCTGTAGTCACCTCCTAACATTGCAGACACAGGGACAGGATGTGGGCAAGCATTTCCAAAAGCACCAGTGTGCCCCAGAGACAGTGCCTAGGACCACAGTACTGAGGTGACACTGTGCTCTCCCACCCCAGCAGACCTCCTCTATCCTCTGCAGAGCCAGGCAAAACCTGGAGCACTTGCCTCTAGCACCTTTCTCCTGCTCTCAGAAAGATTTGGGGTTCCCAAATGAGAAGTCCAGCACTTGGCAGGCCAAGGCAGGAGGAATTCTACAAGTTCTAGACCAACCTGGGCTAATGTGAAACTGAGGGTGTGGGGAGAGAGGAGAGAGGAGGGAGGGACGGAGGGAGGGAGGGCTTGATCAACTCACTGGGCTCAGGAAAAGCAAGCTGTTGTTACCCCAAAGGCTAGCCCATCTGCCCACTGGATCACTCTACCTTGTATGGAAAGCGCAAGGATTAGTCACCCATTCCAGTCCTCCACAAAGGTAAGTTTACGCAACAATCTTGCTGATGTCAAGAGCACATATCTGCCTTGGCCTCTGCAGCATGCCAGAAAAGGCTGCCAAAAGCCATTTGTACACTGAGGCACCAAGCCACTGAGGTGTCTCACAGGACTGCTGGGAAACTTACCTAGAGGGCTGAGGGCAGCTGCCACGCTCTCCCCCACATTCTTCAGGAAACTGACACTGGGATCCTCTGATGGACCAGGAGCTGTTGATTTTTACAAGAAAAAAGATGATGTCTGATTGTGTGGCTCACCTATCACAGTCCCAAGACTAATGTGCCAAGGTCTCCATTATCCAGTCACTGCCCTGGACCCCCTGACCACACTTGGTGCTTCTCTCCCACACAGCACCCCTGGCTCCCCAGGGGGTCACATGCTGGGCCTCTCTTGCCTCTGTACCAGAGAGAGCATATCCAGTGTATAAACACTGAAGTTGGCCTAGATATGCTGTTTAGTCAATAATCAAATATCCCAGCCATCTGTTCTGGCACACGTCTGCAATCTAAGCACTCAGGAGGCTGAGGCAGGAGAATCTCAAGTTTAAGGCCATCTTGAATTACACAGTGAGTTCCAGGCCAGCCAGGGCTACAAAGAGACCCTGTCTAAAGGAAAAAAAAAAGAAAAAGGTAGAATCTTAAAACATATAGAGCTCTGTATGAGTTCTTTGCTTTCAGGTTTTTGAGCAGGGTCTTATGCCAAAGTTAGCCTTGATTCCTGTTCCTTCTGCCTCTACCTCCTGAGTCCTAGATTACAGTACATGGGCCACCACAAACTGGTTTTGTGACCATGGAGTTTTTTTGTTTTTGTCTTTTAAAAATTTGATCAACTTTGGCCCTGATATTCCTGAGTTAAAATTAAAGAAATCCAACCACCTACTCAAATCTCAGAAGGTCAGCCTAGGAGGGCACTCAGGCTCCTGTTTATTCACTTGTAAAATGGAAAGGAGCTGTCTCTGCAGGATTCTTAAGAGGATCTGATGACATGGATAAGGACAGAATGTAGCCCAGTGATGGAACCTGTCTGTAGTATGTGCAAGGTCCTAGGTTCAACCTTCATATTCCCCCCAAAAAAAGAAAAAAGAGGGGCTGGAGAGATGGCTCAGTGGTTGGGGGCACCGTCTGCTCTTCCAGAGGACCCGGGTTTGATTCCCAGCACCCACATGGCAGCTAACAACTGTCTGTAGTTCCAGGCAAACACCAAGGCAAATAAATAAATAAAGTTTTTAAAAATAAAAAAAAAAAAGAAAAAAGAAAAAGAAAGGGATGTGTAGTGCACACGTTATTGTGGGTACTCACTACTGGATTTAGGCTATGGTAACAGCTTGGCCAAGGGCTCTCCCTAAATTAGCTGGCTATTGATGATACCCAAAAGCCAGTTCAAATACGAGCCTTACCTGACTCAGCTGTGGGGCAAGGTCGAGCATCCCCTGCCCGAGGAGGACGTGGGCTCCAGTTCCCTGGTGGACCCATCTCCCAGCCAGGCCAGCCAAAGTGTCCATGTTTCAGCTTCCGAAGCCAGCGACTGTGAGAGAAAGCCTGGGCAGAAGAAAACAAGACAGGCAGTGAGAAGTCAGGGTTTCCAGGTCCCACCACCCTGTATCCCCCAGGACTGCAGAGAAGCAGCTCACATCAGAGAAGTGGCCAAAAGGGTTGGGAAAGATGAGCTTGCTGTGCTCCCTGTGGAGGCCCTTCCCCTCACAGACGCTGCACAGGTCGTAGTCCGGGCAAACGCTGCACTTGTAGCGAGTTCCCACCACAGGCCCATTGCAGCCATCACAAATCACATTGGGGTGCATCATGTTTCGGGATGCCTCCTGAGCACATGGCGGGCGATGGTCCCGACGGCACTCCTTCTTCTCTGCAGGAGAGTTAAAAGCTGTTAGAGCAAGACACTTAAGGTCCTGCCTTCCTTTTCACTGAGCTATGTTGGTTAAAGAGAGTACATCCAGAATTCAGTGGCTTAGGACAACCTCTTATGAGGCCAGGAGGTCTCAGGCCCTGCCCCTGATAAACACTCATAGTCCACACAACGGGAGCTTTATCTGTACCTTCCACAGCTCCCAGCCCCCAGAGCTTCTTTGTCATAAACAACTTAGATTCTGGATCTTTTCCCATAGAAGCTTCATAAGAAGAGCCTGGATCCAGGCAGTGCCCCCGGCAACCCCATACCTTTAATGTAGATGCGGAAGATGTCATCTTTCACATAAGACATGGCCATTGTCAGCTCCTCATCACTGGAAAAGGCAACCAAGTCCCCGTCCTCATCTGCATTGTTTAAGAAACAATATATCAGATCCAAGGACACAGCTCAGGGGTAAAACACTGAGCTACCATGCAAAAGTCTTACATTCCATTCCCAGCACCAGAAGTGAAAAAAAAAAGGCAGCAGAGGCATCCAGGCCTCTATGCTGGGCATACACTGCTGCCAATATACAGAGCCCAGAGCTGCAGGGCATCTACAGAGGCTCTAGACTCAGCCTGGATGATGGGGCAAGCAGCAATACCGCCATTCACTCTGACACAAACTGATGAGCACATGCTCCAGCCTAGGTCCCAGATTACAGTTGCATGCAGAAGGCAGAGCACATGTACGGAGGGCCCAGCCTCCTGCCAGAACAGGTGCCAGATCTCTAGGAGCTGTAATTACAAGTAGTTGTGAGCTGTCTAGTATGAGTTCTGGGAACAGAAGTTTGGTCTTCTGGAGAAGCAGCAAGTACTTTAACCACTGAGCTACCTCTCAAAGCTCTCTGGCTTTGTTTTTATATTAGTGCAAAGGTACTGAGATTACAGGCGGGTATGTGTATATGTTAGTACAAATAGTCTTCAAGCACCTCATACATGCAGACTGGACTAAGCCTGTGGGCAACCACTCAGCAACAGCTACCATATAAGACAGGTGACTTCAAAAGTTACCAAGAGCCTAATGTCCACCAACTAAAGACCAGATAAATAAACATAACATGTACAAACAGATTATTCCTCGTCCACAAAAAGAAATGAAGTACCACTTAGGAATACAGCACAGAAGTGGAGTCTTTGCCTAGCATATGCAAAGCCCCAGTACTGGAGGAGCAAAAGTACTGGGAAGAGCTACACTACAAATGGACCTCCGACATATTAATGAGTGAATGAACCAAACCACATTTAAGGCCCCATTTATACAGTCAAATGAATTCTAAAGTAGGTCAGCTACTGCCTGGGACTAGATAGGGGATGATAAACAAACAAAAATCATATAGAAAGACAAAAATTTAGCCAGGCATGATGGTGCACACCCTTTAAACCCAGTACTCAGAAGGCCAAGGCAGTTGGATCTCTGTGAATTCAAGGCCAACCTGGTCTACAAAAAGAGTTTTAGGACAGCCAGAGCTACACGGAGAAACCCTGTTTCAAAAAATCAAAATAAATAAATAAAAACAAAATTATAAAACAGATTGTGGGCTGGAGAGATGGCTCAGCGGTTAAGAGCACTGACTGGGTTCTTCCGGAGGACCTGAGTTCAATTCCCAGCATCCACATGGCAGCTCACAACTGTCTGTAATTCCAAGACCTGACACCCTTACACAATTATACATGCAGGCAAAACACCAATTCACATAAAAAAATGAAAACAAATATTTAAAAAGAAAACAAGAGATTCTAAATTGAATGTGATTACATAATTCACTTTAAAAAATAAAAAAGGAGATGGGGAGGTACTTAAGTTGGTAGAGAAGCCTGGCAGGCAAGAGTCCCTGTACTAGCAAAATATA
>PVIH01003444.1:120841-160756 GCA_004025045.1 Sigmodon hispidus
TTTTTTTTTTTTTTTTTTTTTTTTTTTTTTTTTTTTTTTTTTTTTTTTTTTTTTTTTTTTTTTTTTTTTTTTTTTTTTTTTTTTTTTTTTTTTTTTTTTTTTTTTTTTTTTTTTTTTTTTTTTTTTTTTTTTTTTTTTTTTTAGAGAGGGCAGTTTTTTCTCTGTGTAGCTTTAGTTGTCCTGAAATTCACTCTGGCCTGGAATTTACAGAGATCCTGCAGTCCTGGAATCCCGAGTGCTGGGATCAAAGGTGTGTGCCACCAGTGCCTGGCTTCTTTATACACTTTTACTGGTGAATTACACAATAACTCAGTTACACGGAAAATTTCTGGATCACCAGGAATGGTGATGAACACCTGTGATTCCTGCACTAGGAAACAGACAAGAGGACTGACGTTGAGTGAGGCCACCCTGAACCACACTGGAGTTTAAGGCCAATCGGGCTACAAGTCTTTACCTAAAACAAAACAAAAAAAACCTGACCAAGCCCGGCGGCGGAGTTGGGGCGCACGCCTTTAATCGCAGCACTCCCGAGAGAGAATCAGGTGGGTTTCTGTGAGTTCGAGGCTAGCCTGGTCTACAGATCAAGTTCCAGACAGGCTCCCAGGCTACCGAGAAACCTTGTCTCGAAAACAAAAACAAAAACAAAACCTAAACCACAAGATCTTAATGCGGTCCCCTCCCAGTGGGAGGGCCTTGGACACTAGTCTTGGCAACAGTTCCTAGCCCCACCTCACGCAGGCACCAGCCACTCCAACGCCGGAGACTGAGCCAGTTCCGGGGTCCCCGACCTTCCCGCCCCGCCGCTTGTTTACCCGCGTCACTGCTCCCCACCCCTCCTCCACGTCGGTCAGCTCCCTCCCTGCTCTTCCCCGGCTTTAACCGAACCCAGCACCCGGTTACTGCGAACAAGGGCGGGCGGGCGGGCGGGCGGGCGGGATGTCAGCTGTCACCTGACCGGCCTCTGCGAGGAGGGAGGCCGAGGACGCCCCGCCACGTCCTCGCCCAGACCTGCCATAACACCGTGGCTGGCGGGGGACACTGGCTTCCCCTCCCCGGCGACCCCGGCGACCCGGGCGACCCCGGCCCTCACCGCGGTAGTGCGCCTGGAAGCCACCAGGCCTCAGCGCAGGGAACAGCGCGGCCACCCGGCTCAGCAGCCTCTCACATGCCCCTTGGCCAGCCGCGGCCTCGGCTTCCGCCTCGGGCTCCGGGCTAAAGCAGAAGCTGAAGCGGCGAATCTCACGAGCCGCCTCCTCCTTGCCCAGAAGATAGGCCTTCACAGTGAGCGACGCCATAGCCACAGACGAGGTGAGGACGGACAGAACAGCTGGGCAGCTGCTGCGGCGCAGAGCCCAGCCTTTATATAGGAACGGAGCCCCGCCTCGTGTGGGCGGGCACTGTTTATGCCACGCCCCTCCGGTGGTTGGTTTGCGGCACGCGAGCCCCCTTGACAGGGTCCCTATCAGGTATTGGAGGGTCGCCCTCTCTGCCAACTCCTTTTTCTCCCTTCCAATATAAGGGTGACCCCAAAAGACCAGCCTCGGCCTCCACTTGTTGGGGACAAGACCGGTAAGGATCTTAACCTAGGTGCATCCCAGGCTTGGGCCTGCCTATGACTCAGCAATGTAGTCCTCAAGCTGAGGGGGATGCCTAGCATAGAAGCCAGAATCCAGGAGGTCACAGATGCTCACCGTGAGGCCAAACAAGCTGACCCCTAACTGGAGAAAGGCACATCACTCCCTTGTCTTAGGCCTGATCCAATTTAACAAGAATCAGGTTGGGAGATGTTGGACAGCAGTGGGGCGACTTCCCACAGACCCACACTGTAGGAGTGCTAGCCAGAATTCCAGAAGCATCGTCAATGCTCACCTCCTGTTCATCAAAGGCAGGATTCCAAAGAGCGACACACACACACACACACACACACACACACAGGAGCTCTAACCAGGGTGTGGGGGTTGGCATCTCAAGCTTTACTGGCCTCATAGACAGCCAGGGGAGTCGGACCACCTGCCCTCCAGCTAGAAAACAAAATATGAGCCTTAGCCAGTCCTGTACTACAGGCTTGTAATCCCAGCTGTTTGAGGTGCTGAGGCAGGACAGAAGGATACCAAGTTCAAGGTCTGTCTGAGCAACTTGATGCAACTGTCAAAATAGAAAGTGTGCACTTAGGAGGTAGAGGCAAGAAGTTCAGGAGTTCAAAGCCAGCCTTGACTACATGAGGCCTCCTCTTAAAAATAAAATTGAATTAAAAAGCTGGGTATACACTTATTTGGGATACAGTTCATGGAGATTTAGTGTAGTACAATACACCTCATGGAGATTTGGTGCAGGAGGTATAGCTCAGTGACAGGGCACCTGCCTAATCTGCGTCCATCTTAAGTTCAAAACCAAACCCAGGAAATGCTGCTTTCTGTGACAAACATAACCTGTTAACTGGGCATGGTGACAATCTGTAACCCTAGCACTTAGGAAACTGAGTCAGAGGGAATTCTAATTCAAAGCTAGGCCAGGCTTGCATATCAAGTTTATTCTCAAAACCAAATTAAGTGAATAAAAATAAAATGAGCTCTTAGCAGGAACCCAGCTGTGAGGAAGGATGCAGGCCACAGAGGAGTGTCACCCTGTAAGGCCTCCCAGATGTCAATAGGACTCAGACCTTTGGGGTCAAACTCTGGTAGAAGGACCTGCTGGGCAGAACTGGAGTTCAAACCTCCTGCAGCAGGGTCTCTATGAGCTTCTCTGGAAGCTGGGTTTGTGGGAGCAGAAAAACCTCACACTATAGAAAGACTCAGCAGGGGAGTGATTTGCCACCCAGGTGTGATTGCTTTTTCCCTGGGAGCTAGGCCAGGGAGGGCCTTCCCCTCCATCAAGCTGGTAGCTCGGGAAAAGGCCCTTAACATGCAGGACCTCTGGGAACCCGGAGCTGGGCAGATGCTGGATCCTGATGGCAGATGCTGGCCAAGCATGACTCAGCAGCCTGGTGGTCTGAGAGCACCGAGGCTTCAGGCAGGCCAAGCTTCCTATGAGCCAGTGGAGAGCATCGGGAACTCTTTTGCTTTGTCACCAATGGGAAAAAGAAATGTCAGGAAATGGGGGCCTGGAGAAGTTGATCTAGAGGCTCCTGCCTCTGGGTTCCAGGTCAGGCCATCATGCCCTGCTGCCTAAAGCAGCTCAGGCTCTCTTCCCAGTTCCCAGGTCAGCCAAGGAGATAAACAGGGCGCTGGCTGGGGAACCCCCTGGCAGGGCCCTCTCTGCTTGCTGTGGTCAGGTGGCCTGGCCGGCTGTGAGTCAGAGTCCCATGATCCTGGTCATAACAGGGGGATGCCCCAGCTACTGCCACCCATTCCATTGCCAGCAGAGAGGATAGACAAGGGTCTTGGGGTGGGTTGTCTCTGAAGATCCTACAGGAAAGTTAGCTTTCAGCGGACAGCCAGCGTCTGATGCCTTTTTCATGGGTCCATCTACCCCTCCCTCACCCTCTGAAGCACAGAATGGAGGAAAGAGAGCTTGGCACCTGAATCAAGAGATAGTTCTTTCTTTGCAAAGGCAGGTGACTGGCCTCATCTTTGAAATGGGTCAGGAGTGGGAGCACCTCAGCTGCCATTCCTAGGGGATTCCCCACAGGTGTGCTAATTATTTACTGGCCTTTGGGAGTGTAAGTGTCAGTGAGGAAGAGGCCTTAGGTGGCTTGAGGTGGATGAATGGGGGAACTAAGTCAAGAGGTAGATCCTGTGAGAAGAACAGAGGTAACCCAGGACCTTTACTGCCTACTTAACATGTCAAAGCATCTCTCGGTCAGGCTCCCTACCCTGAGCTCTCCAGCCCAGGGCTTGGGCTGCCCCTCTCCAGAAGCTATATAATACAGACATTTCTGACACCCACCTTTATGTACCTTTGTCTCCCTGACTGCTGTTCCTGGTTCCCTCTCTCCCTTCCCCTGCTCCCTCCCCCACATGGCCCAGCTCAGCCTGGTCATGTCCACTCTGGACTCTCCCAGATGTCCCTGCCTACCTATGCTCTCCCTTTTATCTACAATAAACCTTCTCCTCCACCATACCTAGGAGCAGGCCTGCCCTTTCCTCTTCATTTCCTTTTCGCTCACTGTCTGTTGTGCTATCTCTTTGAGTTCCTCCAAGGCTTGGCAATTGTTTTTTCCAGTCTGATTTATACTCTCAGGTCTAAGATAGTCTGTATGTCTAGAAATAAGCTCAAGCTGGACTATAGAAGGACTTCTGGTGGCTAGATCAAAGCCAGCATTCCTCAGTAACTTAGGAAATGGGTTTTTATCCTTGAAAGGAATCATTTCCTTGTCTCTGACCAAAAGGACATGGTTTTCCATTGACATACACCTATACAGTCACATATGGCGCCCATGCCTGCTGCATCCAGGCTACCTCAGTCCCTGCTTGTAAGTACTTGGTATATGTTTCACAGCCCCCAGACCAGCATCCTGGCCCTTCTCATCTCCCCAGACCCCCTCCTCCCAGATACCTGTTTGTTGTATTTAACAGCACATCTCGCTGTCTCTCACCGTCTCCACTACTCTTTCTTGTTTCCCTAGCCCTGCCCATGTCTGGTCAACTTCTCTTTCTCTCTGCCCTGGACTCTTCCAGATGACTCCCTTATTGTCTCTCTTATTTACAATAAAAACTTTGCCCCTACCAATGGAGTGGTCATGTTAGCAGCTACTTCACCATGCCCCTCACATACAGATATTTTGGGGGTTCTGGAATGAGGAGTCTGGATGACTGCCACTGCCTCTGAGGATTCAGGCTGAGATGCTCAGAGCATCCTTAAAGAGACTAGGGGTCACTCACGGGGGCACTGCCCTCTAAATTCCAGCTCCACCTAGGTCCATTGCTGGACTATGGCTGAGTAGCAGTCTAGGGCAGCCACTCTCTTCCACTCGCTCACACTGGAGTGCCACACCCCAAGTCCCCAGATGCCCAGTTCATTCCACCTGGTACTTTCCCCAAGGTACTTACCCCTTCTCTGCATGGCAGTTTCCTACCCTAAATGGTCACCTTCCCTGACCATTTCCTGGAAAGTACATCCAAGTACTGGCTATCATTTTACTTATTGCTGACTAGCATGTTGTCACTAGGCCCCTCAGGTTCCTCTAAGACTTCATAATGCTTTTCTCAAGTTTGGTTGATATCTTTGGGGTTGTGGAGTCAAGAGTCCAGCTGGGTTCAGCTTTTAGGCTTTGCATTTTGGGGGAGGGATAAAACCTAAGCCCTCCCTTCATGCACATCAGGCGAGCCTTTGCATCTCCATCCTCTCTT
Source organism: Sigmodon hispidus (assembly GCA_004025045.1). NCBI lineage: Eukaryota > Metazoa > Chordata > Mammalia > Rodentia > Cricetidae > Sigmodon > Sigmodon hispidus. Next base: position 126,133 of record PVIH01003444.1, read on the forward strand.
TTAGCTCCTTTTTACAGAAGCACAAGCATGAGGTGTCTGGCTCTGCAGGAAGAAGGGGACATATCCCAAAGGCTTTAAAGATTATTCTAAAGGTCAAAGCAATGAGCCAAGTTGTTAGGGTAATGGGAGCCCTACAGTCCCTCTGGAGTGGGACCACCCACATGGGATGAAAGAAGACCACAGGGATGCTAAAATGAATCCACATGGGGTAGGGGGTGGGTGGGGGGCTGGCCCCCAGGACAGTTCACAGCGGTGGTGGAGAAGCTGTTAGTGATTATAACCAGAGGGCAAAACAAGGCAGAACAAGGCCCAAGGGGAACACACCGGGGGCAAAGCTGGACACCCTAGGTTGTCAGAAAATTCCCTGGGCCACAGAGGTACAAGGGGACTTGCCAGTCTTGGGAGCTAACTGCAAAAGGACAAAGGAGCCCTGGTAGGAGGCTGTTTTTGACCTGTGCTTGGGTCCAACACCTCAGGAGAGCGCCTTCCTGACTGAGAATGCCAGCTGACCCTACACTTGACCAACTTGGTTTTAGTCTGCTTATTCCAAGCAACGCCATTGTGGTGGTTTCAATAGGAATGGGCCCCAGGGACTGATATGTTTGAATGACACTATCAGGAGGTATGGCCTTGTTACAGCAAGTGTGTCCCTGTGACGGAGGGCTTCAAGGTCTCTTAGAAGCTCAAGCTTCACCCAGTGTGGCACAATCTCCTGCTATCTGTGGATCATGATGAGGAACTCCCAGATCCTTCTCCAGCACCATGTCTGCCTGCATGCCCCCATGCTTCTCTCCAGGACTATACTGGGCTGAACCTCGGAAACTGTAAACCAGCCCCATTTAAATGTTTCTTTTATAAGAGTTGCTGGGGTCCTGGTGTCTCTTCACAGCAATAGACGCCCACCATCTGTCTCCTCCTCCATGCTGAACTCAAGCCTGTACTTAGCCCTGTCCTGGGTGCTCACCCTGAGGTACAGAAAAGTGTCGGAACAGGAATCTGATGGCTTTGCCCTGGCCCCTTTCCAGGTCTTTTCCTTCCTCCCTCACCTCTTAACCTGAGGCTTATCTTGTGGGGTGATTGAGACTCCCAACTGGCCCCTTTCCAGGTCTTTTCCTCCCTCCCTCACCTCTTAACCTGAGGCTTATCCTATGGGGTGATTGAGACTCCCAAAGCTGGGGGCTAGGCTATGTGTTGAGGAAAATTCTGGAAAGATAAAGGCAGAGCCAGGTGTGGAGGACTATGAGGAGTCGGCCCCAGTGAAAAGCCGTTGGAGGGAAGATTAGGCCTGTCGGTTAAGGGATAGGAGAACAGTCAGTGTCTCCCATCTGTGGAGTTTCAATGCCAAGAGCAATGATGCCCAAAGCCTGGGTACCACTGTCCTCTAAGGGCCTTCTCAGTTACCTGGGCTGCACCAGCATTTGTGGACCATCTGCACTCCTGAGTTCTGGCACCCAGGCTGACCCTTACCTGACTCTCTCCAGTCCAGATCCCTTCTTACTATTTGGCTTCCAGGGATGCTGACCTCATCCGTACTCTTGTGACAATCAAGTGCCTCTCTAGTTACCGACACTTCTTTGCTTGGCTAATGTTCACAGTCAGGCACATAGGGGCACCTTGACCAGCATTTGTGAGGAGCCTGAGTGTTCAGTAAATGTTAGTCCTATTAAATAAAAAATTACAAATGGCAGGTAAGCTTCATGATGTTGTAATCCCAGCCACTCATGAGGCTGAGGCAGGAGGATCACAATTTGACGGACTTCGTGAAATCCTTTCTCACAATTAAAAACTAAATAAAAGTCTAAAGATATAACTCAATAGTAGAGCACTTGGCTAGCATGCATGAGGCTCTGGATCCAGTCCCCAGTAACATACACACACACACACACACACACACACACACACACACACACACACACACACACACACGGCTCTTCCACCAGGCCTAATAGGCCCTTGTAGAGCTCAGAAGACAACTTTTGGGAGTTAGGTCTATTCTGCCAATGAGTCTCTGGAATTACAACAGGCTCATCAGGCTTGATGGCAAATGTCTTTATATACTGAGCCACCGATATAGTTTTTTTTTTTTTTTTTTTTTTTTAAGAGGGGCTCTTGATGGCTTAGTGGTTAAGAGCATTGGCTGTTCTCCCAAAGGACCTGGGTTCAATTCTCAGCACACACATGGTGGCTCACAACTGTTTGTAATTCCAAGATCTGACACCCTCACACAGACATCCATGCAGGCAAAACACCAATGCATAAAATAAACATAGAAAAAGGAAACAAAGCAACCAAGGTAACAAAATAATTTGTGCTAACTTAGCCAGCACAAAGAGTAAAGTTGGAACAGTACAGAGAGAAAAAACGATGGGATTCTGTAGCCCTGACTAGTCTGTAATTACTATGTAGACCAGGCTGGCCTCGAACTTTCTTTTTTTTTTTTAATATTTATTTATTTTTATTTTATGTGAATTGGTGTTTTGCCTGCATGCATAATTATGTAAGGGTGTCAGACCTTGGAACTAAAGACAGTTGTTAGCTGCCATGTGGATGCTGGGAATCGAACTCAAGTCCTCTGGAAGAACAGTCAGTGCTCTTAACCGCTGAGCCAACTCTCCAGCCCGGCCTCGAACTTTCAATAATCTTTCTGCTTCTTTTTCCTGAATTCTGGAGTTACAGGTGTGGGAAGCCTTCGCTGACTCCGGTTTGGTCTGGATTTGTTGTAGCCGAGAGTCCTGACCTGCTGTCTCCCGAGAGCCCCTGTCTACTGCAGAGTTTCAGAGGCCATTGTAATAATGGCTAGAAGCCTGGACCACACCCTGTCCCTCAAACCACAAGCCATCCCTGCTGATTCTAATTCCTAGCAGTAATGGTAATAACTTCATGTATCTTTTATGCCAGGAAACGTTCTGGGTTTTATATATCTATAAAATCAACCCGCTCTCTCAATGTGAGACCATGTGATTAGTTCCGGCGGTGGAGGGCTAAGACAGTAAAAGCCACAGACCAATAAGGACAGGGCAAGTGTTCTTTATTTGCTAATGCCAAAGCTTCTAGAGGTTTCTTTCATTTGCCAGGGAAGTTCCAGGAGCTAGCCTGGACAAGAACTAAAATGAATAGAGCTTCATTGAGGTCCTTGATGGATACAAAGATTTGATAAATATGCTTTCATTAAAATACCCATACCCCACTCTAGACCATCTAGTCCCGAGGTGCCTTTTCAGGGACCGTTACCCTCTAATGTCTATTTTGGAGGACTGTGATATTAAGTAAAGGTTTAATTGCATTTATTTACTTATTTATTTTGTATTTGTATATGTGTGTGCACATTTGTGTGCCACAGTGTGAATGTGGAGGTCAGAGAGCAACGTTTGGGAGTCTTTATCTCTCCGACCACCACATAAGTCTGGGGGAGTCAACCTGAGACCCCCAGGTTTGGCTGCAATGCCTGTACCCACCATCCTGCCAGTCCTGATTGGTAGTGTTAATGGCCTGAATTAAGAGTACAGAATGGTAAGTTTCTGTTGCACTTTTCACATATGTGTCTCCTCACAGACCTGAGAATTAAGGCAAGCCTATAAGTCCAGCATGGGGATCCTGAGTTGGAGTAGCGAGACCCTAACAACAAAACCCCAGAAAAAATTATTTTGCTTTTTTTGTTTGTTTTAAGACAGGGTTTCTTTTTCTTTTTTTTTTTTTTTTTAAGATTGATTTATTTATTATGTATACAGTATACAGAAGAAGGTACCAGATGTCATCATAGATGATTGTAAACCACCATCTGGTTGCTGGGAATTGAACTCAGGACCTCTGGAAGAACAGTCAGTGCTCTTAACCTCTGAGCTGGAGACAGGGTTTCTTTGTGTAGCTTTGACTGCCCTAGATCTAGCTCTGTAAATAGCCTCAAACTTAGAGATCTGCCTCCCAAGAGGAAAAAAAAAAAAAAACAAATTAAAGCCTGACAACAGATTAGCAAGAGATTTTTTTTTAAATCTACTTATTGTATTAGGCATTTATAATCTTGGAGCTCATTTTGGATTGTTGTGCCCAAGTTCCCCCAAAGAGACCACCAGGGACCGGAGAAGTCCAGAATGCAACGTCAAGGTTTATTTAGGTAAATACAAGCCATGGCAGGGAACCCAGTCTAGCTCTTGCCATAGCAAGACCAGGAGGGGCTCCTGAGGGGAGCTTAACAGCCACTTTCCAAGGGAAAAACCACAATTTGGGGTTACTCTAGTGCAAGGTTGTATGCTGACAGCCAATCTGGGGAATTTCTCCTTGAATCTGGACCCAGGAGTAATGGTGGTGTATTTTGACTAGAGCATTTGGTAGTCACATAGCAGGGTCAGGGTGGTATGGATTCTGCAGTCAGAACTGAGGTCATGCTGCCCCTCTGTGAACAGCAGTTTCTAGCAATAGTCTCTGGGAACTGGGTGGGGATTCTTTCTCAGGGCTCTGTCTGCTTTAGTTCTGCATAGTTCTCTAAAATGGAAGACTCCTTTTAGTCCTGGACCCCACCTGGATCATCCAGGTGTCCAGCTCATTCTCTCCTAGAACTGGGCAAGCCCCTGCCAGGAATGTGGAACTGAACTCTATTTTATCTCTATGGCTACTAGAATACAAAATGGCATTTCTTGAGCTAAATTTACTCTCTTCAGGATATAATATAAGCTGGCCTGGGACTCAGAGAGATCTGCTTGCCCCTGACTCCTGAATGCTGGGAATAAAAGCCTGAGCTACCAGGTTTAGCCCAAATATTAACTTAAATTTTTTTGTTTTAATTATATTTTGTGTGTGTGTGTGCACGTGTGCGTGCATGCACACCACAGTCCACGTGTAGAGGTCAGAGGACAACTTGTGAGAATCTGTGGTGATATATTTTATATTTAATAAAATCAGCCTGGAATATCAGATGACAGAGCCATCTCTCCAGCCTTTTGGTTGTTTGAGACAGGGTTCTATGTGTAACAGTCCTGGCTGGCCTGGAACTCCCTTTGTAGACCAGGCTGGCCTTGAACTCTCAGAGATCCACCTGCCTCTCCCTGTCAGCGCTGGGAGGGACTTAGGGCATCCACCACCTCTGCCTGGCTTGACTGTGGATGGATCTGTTCTCCGATATTCCAGGCTGATTTTATTAAACATAAAATATATCACCACAGGAATCTATTCTCTCCTTGCACCATGTGGGTCCTTGGGATGGAACTCCTGTCACTGGACTCTGAAGCAAATGCCTTCACTTTCTGTGATTTCTCACCATTATATATCAACTCAATGAAAAGGGATTAGAGGCAAACAGATGATTTTTAGGAAAGATAACATGACTTGTAAATTCTTCTGTAAGAATACCCATTGGGGTACAGCTGGTTTTCTCTGGTGTTAAGACTTGAGATTGAATCATTTTTTGGTTAATTCCAACAGAGAGATTCTGGTTAGAGGAACATGAAGGAGCTTATGTGAAACCCTGTCCTCAGCTGTGCTCAGCCTTCAAGTCCAGCACTTGGAGAGCTGTTAACTCGGTAGATCTCTGTGAATTCAAGGCTAGCCTGGCCTGCATAGCAAGTTCTAGGACAGCCAGGACTACAAAAAAAAAAGCCCCTATTTTAAAAAATAAACAAATAAATAAAATAAAAAAGCCTATTCTCAAATGTTGTCAGCTCAGAATAGTTCTGGACAGTGATGGTTTAATGGTGCATTCTGGACTTTCAGCAGCAACAACCTGTCTCTGGTGGCAGGCCTCCTGGCTTCCTCCCATTGCCCATAGGAATGTAATATAATTTAAATGTAAACTCTAGGTCCTGTCCTCCCTGATTTTTGTTTTGTGTTCTGAGACAGGGTTTCTCTGTGTAACGGAAGCTCTGACTGTCCTGGAACTTGGCTTTGTAGACCAGGCTGACCTGGAACACACAGAGATCCTCCTGACTTTGCCTCCTGAGTGCTGGGATTAAAGGTGTGGGCTACCAGCATCTGGCTCCTCTTCCTGCCTTTTCAAATCTCAGGACAGAACCTCAAATAAACTGATGAGTACTGTAATCTCAGCACTTGGGAAGTGGAGACTGAAGAATCAGGAGTTCAAGAGCTACTTGGCTACAGTGGATCAAAAAAGACCTGGGGGTGGAGGGATGGCTCAGCAGTTAAGAGCATTGACTGCTCTTCCAGATTCCAGAGGAACTGAGCTCAGTTTCCAGCTCCAACATGGCACCTCACAACTATCTGTAACTCCAGGATCCAACACCCTCATGTACACACACATGCAGACAAACCACCAATGCACATAAAATAAAGATAGATAAGTATTTTTTTTTAAAGACCTAAATAAATCTCTGAAAAGGTACATAAAGATCCTTCTCCTGCAAGCTGCTGAGGACAATTACTCTGTGACCTCACCTGCTTTCCTAGGGCCTTACCTTTAAATCACTTTCCCTAAGAGGCCCTCCGCCCTTCCAGGCATGATTACCTTCCCCCATTATAATCTTGCCAAGCTCCATGAACCTTGCTTCTCCAGCCCTGGGCAAGGTGGACAGGTTCTGGCAGGGCAGTGGCCAGATCAACATCAAAGCATTCATGTTTGTATTTTTTTGTTTGGTTTTTGTTTGACTTGTTTCTAGAGACAACCTTTGCTCTGTATAGGCCAGATAACCTGGCACTCACTATAAATAGTCCAGCATGAAGTAATCTTCTTGCCTCAGCCTCCTAGGTCCTGGGATTATGGGCATATGCCACCATTTAAAAAAATTATTTTTTACTTACTCTTTTTTGTTTGTTTGATTGATTAGTGTGTCTTTTGTCTGCCTCACCTCCACCCCCGTCTTAAAAGGTTTCTTTATGTGTCCTGGAACTTTTTCTATAGACCAGGCTAACCTGCTAACCTGGAACTCAGAGATCTGCCTACTCTGATTTATTCTTAGGCAATTTAGTGTGTGTGTGTGTGTGTGTGTGTGTGTGTGTGAGCGCATGTAACCTAGGCTAGCCTTGAGTTGGCTAAGAGCAGAAAATGACTGTAAACTCTCTTTTAAATTTTTTTGTCTTTTTTTTTAATGTATTTGAGTGCTTTGCTTGACTGAATGTATGTATTCAGTGTGGGGGCAGTGCTCTCAGAGGCCAGAAGACAAATTCCCTTGTGAGGTGCCTGTGGGTGTTGGGAATCAAACTCTCTTCCTCTTAACAACTAAACTATTGGGACTGGAGAGATGGTCCAGTGGTTAAGGACACTGACTGTTCTGGAGGACACAGGTTCAATTCCCAGCACCTACATAGTGCTGTCTGTAACTCCAAGATCTTACATCCTCATACAGACATCCGTGCAGGCAAAACACCAATGCAAATAAAAATAAATAAATTACTAAAAACAAGAAGCAACTGAGCTATTAACTGGACTTTGTATCCTGTTTCATCCCCTCTCAAACGCTGAGAGCAGAGGTCTGCTCCACACACCCATGCTTTATAAGCCAACGCCTTACAACAAACCACTGAAATGGAAATGTCAGAACAATATTTGTAAAAACATATGTAAATACCCATGATTCTCTCCTTGTTGTTGTTTGGCTTTTTGTTTGTTTGTTTCTTGAGACAGGGTTATTCTGTATAACAGTCCAGGCTATCCTGGAACTCACTTTATAGACCAGGCTGGCCTCAGACTCATAGAGATCAGCCTGCCTCTGCTTCCCAAGTGCTGGGATTAAATGCCTGTGCCACCACCTCCCAGTCCCATGATTCTTCTTAACTTGTAAGATCTAGAGACAGGGGGCTGGAGAGATGGCTCAGTGGTTAAGAGCACCATCTGCTCTTCCAGAGGACCCGGGTTCGATTCCCAGCACCCACATGGCAGCTAACAACTGTCTGTAGTTCCAGTTCCAGGCAAATAAATAAATAAATAAAATTAAAAAAAAAAAAAGATCTAGAGACAGGACTAATATCATAAATATGAAGTTACTACCATGAGTATATATGTCTGTTCATTTGAAGAGTCTGCCACACCTCTAGTTGAAGTAGATGAAAATCCCCGTGATTTTTGTTGTGACAGTCACATAGACCAGGAACTCTGCAGGATGCTGCTCCCATTCATAACTGGAGGACACATCAAGTTTCACTTAAAAGCTAGTGAAAACATGCATGGATTTCTATTTCTCTCAGCCCCCCAGGGCTCGGCTCTTAGACCACCTCCAAAGGTGGTCCCAGACAATGGCTGAGAGCCGTGATAGTCACGGTGGAGTGTCATACACGCTTTTAATCCCAGCCCTGGTGTTACAGAGTTAGACACCAAATCTGGAAAAGGAAGAAGGGGGTTGACTGTATTTTCACTGTGTAAAAAGTGTGGAGAACAAAGGGAGACACACCCACAGCTGGGGGTTTGGAGCCCATGTGGTTCCATCTTCCTGAGTGAGCTGAACCTCAGGTGGAGGCCTGTCCCTAGCTGCAAGACAACACAAAGAGCCAGGAAATGTTTGGAGGGACTTTGGGTGGCAAGCAAGCCTATATTAATTAATTACTACAAAGGCACAAGACAGTGGAAAATAGGACACAAGCTAAGCATTTGCCCCATTTTAAATTTTTTTTTATTAAGATTTATTTATTTATTATGCATACAGTTTTACAGAAGAGGGCACCAGACCTCATCATAGATGGTTGTGAGCCACCATGTGGTTTTGCTGGGAATTGAACTCAGGTCCTCTGGAAGAACAGTCAGTGCTCTTAACCTCTGAGCCATCTCTCCAGCCCCACCCCATTTTACAGGGAGAAGCCTGCAGGCAGACAGGCAGCTGTGAGGTCTGAGCCCTGAGACACTGGCTCTGCATAATACCATGGTCCTATTTCTATAGAGGCCTGCTCCCCACTTATCAGAGACCCTCATGAGCATCTCCTCCTTCCTGCTCCCCTACTCCAGGGTAGTCAAGGGATGGAAGAAAAGCTCAAACATGCTCACCAACAGCCCAAAATGTTTTCCTCAAATTATCCCACTTTTAAAACATAAATAGGGGCTGGAGAGATGGCTCAGCAGTTAAGAGCACCGTCTGCTCTTCCAGAGGACCCTGGTTCAATTCCCAGCACCCACATGGCAGCTAACAACTGTCTGTAGTTCCAGTTCCAGGCAAACACCAAGGCAGATAAATAAAATAAATAAATAAAGTTTAAAATAAAAAAAAACTTTCCAGAGGACCTGGGTTCAATTCCCAGTGCCCACATGGCAGCTCACAACTGTCTGTAAGAATCTGATGACACCCATGGCAAAACACCAATGAACATAAAGTAAAAGTAAATAAATAAATAAATATAAAAAGATTATAAATACACTTTTTTGTTTGTTTAGTTGTTGGCAGTGAATGTTTCACCACTTAGCTACATCTCCAGCTCTGGTACACTTTTATTGGTTGCTTTTTAGATTTGTGTGTGTGTGTGTGTGTGTGTGTGTACTTTTGATTACTCTAGTGTTTGTGCACCTACCTACCAGGCCTCTGAGAAGAGCAAGCAGTAAGTACTTTTAACTTTAGCTGCTGGGCCATATCTCCAGCTTAGAATTTTGAAATTTCTATGTATACTCAAGCTCTTCATAAACTTTTTTTTTTTCTTTTTTTTGAGATAGGGACACACAGTGTACCTCTGATCTGGCTGGCCTGGAACTCACAGGGCTCCACCTGCCTCTGACGCCCCAGTGCTAGAATTAGTGGCATGCACCACACACTATACTGGTTCCACTTTTAAAAAATTATTTATTTTTTATTTTATGTGAATTAGTGTTTTGCCTGCGTGTATAACTGTGTAAAGGTGCGGGATCTTGGAATTACAGACAGTTGTGAGCTGCCATGTGGATGCTGAGAATCGAACTCAGGTCCTCTGGACGAACAGTCAGTGCTCTTAACCACTGAGCCATCTCTCAGCCCCAGCCCCACTTTTTAAAAAAACAAAAAACAATAAAAGTTGACTAAAATGAAAACCTGCTATTCTTTGCAACACAGATTAGCCTCCTATGAAAATACAGACAAACAAAGCAGAATAGTTTCTTCTGAAGACTCCAGCAAGATCAAGTGTGGAAATAAGGCTGTAACCTGCTCTAAGTAACTCCGAAGTGTGAAACGAGGGCTTTCCAGCTCTGCCTTGCTTTCTGACCCCCTGAAATCCCCTCTCCATGTCCCCGTCTCTCCCTTCCCCCCCAAGATTTCACTATGCAATCCTGGCTGGCATAGAGATTTGCCTGCCTCCTGGGTGTGGGCCATTGCACTGTGCATATGTATCATTACTGTAGTGTCTACTTTCCTGAGACCACCCCACCCCCACCCCTTTTGCAACCTCCAAGCTTGATCACGGCGCCTCCATCTCCATCCCGAGCAGGGCTGTCCCCTCCAGGACATACACACAAATACACACACATATGAGTGTGGGTGGCACTTGCGTGCCACAGCCTAGCATGCAGAGATCAGAGAACAAAGTGGAGGAGTCATTTTCCTCCTTTCACCCTGTGGATCCTGAGGAGTGGAACTCGAGTGGTCAGACTTGGTAGCAGCCATGACGCAGGTCCTGCGTAGCTCCATTTTACAAAGCGGCTTTTGGTTCCATTTTGAATGGCGGAGAGGACCAAGCAGGGAAGTAGACATGGCGCTACCAAAAAGCATGCCCAGAAGCTGCCCTGGCCCAAGTAGTCCTTTTATTGTGTGTCCAGTTCCTGGCTCGGCAGAGGCCTGGGGGGAAGTCTGTAATGAGTCCTTATGGGAAAGTACAAGACAAGCCCAGCTATAAAGGCTGAGGTAGCCGCTGTACAGATCGGAGCCAGGGCCCCCGGTCACCCCGCGGACTAGTGCCCCTCTAAATTGCAGGTTGAGCCTGACTCCCGCCCACAGCACACTTGGCACCGGAAAGCTAGCCGGCTGGGCTCTGGAGGGTGCTCCACACCTACAAACAAGGACTCTGTTACTCCTGAGAGTGACCCATTGTCCTTGTTCCATAGAGTAGGAGCGCCTCCCCCGTTCGCAGCATACCATCCGAGGCGCAGCAGAGAATGTCCTGGGAAGGCAGTGCTGGTGGGCGCAGGAGAGGGCAGCGGACACTCCTGGATGCGCCTCTCAGCCAGAGATAACCTCAGCCCGGCCACTCGGGTCCCCTCCAAGCCTAGACCCTCGCGGGCGGCGGACTCGAAGCTCTGGGTGTAGGGAGTTACCCATGGCATCTTCCTGAAAGCAGCCTTGTGGGGCTGGCGCCTCCGCAGTCTGTCCCTGCTGCACAGTAGCTGACCTTCATTTATCTCCATCTTAGCCTCGACTTTCCTGAGACTAGTCCACCTGTCCCCCAGGGCGCGCTATTCCACGCGAGCACCGTGCTCCCGAGCCCGGCCCACCGGGATCCCGGGCGCTGGCCTCCCACCCCGCCCCCTCGCGGTGCTCCCAGCGGCAGCGGCTGATGCGGCCCCTTTAAATCCCGGCCGCCCCGCCCTTCGCCGTCGACTCGGCCGCGGTCCCGGATCCTGCCGGGCCGCGGCTCTTGCCGCCTTGCCCAACCCCGCCCGGCCCCGGCCCAGCCTCCAGCCGAGGCCCTTAGCGCGGCGCACAGCGGAGGAGCAGCCTGCACGGCCCTCGTCCGTCCCTATTCCCGTCCAGACTGCAGCCACCTCTCCCGGGCCCGCAGCTCCCGCGCGCTCCGGGGCCGGGGCCCCCGCCACCTCCCGGCCCCCGCGCCCCGGCCCCGGTTCCCCGGGCCATGCGGCCTCGGCCCCGCCGGCGCCCGCCGCGCACCGGGGGAGATGAGGCTCCGCAATGGCACCTTCCTGACGCTGCTGCTCTTCTGCTTGTGCGCCTTCCTCTCGCTCTCCTGGTACGCTGCGCTCAGCGGGCAGAAAGGTGAGCTCTCACCCTGTGCTAGCCGCGCCGCGCAGGCCCGCACCCGATCGGTGCACCTGAGCCCCTCCCATCCTCGCCCCACTTGTTTGCTGCTGGCCGAACGAAATTCCCCAGTCCGGCCGGTCGGGCCGACGAGGGTGAGCCACGGTGAGCCGTTCGTTCCCTGTCTCAGGACTGGCCTCTGCCCGCGGTTATCCCGTGCCCGGGGCGGGCGCTCCCACTGGCAAGTTAAGGATCTATGGAGTTCCCATAGAGGGGCAGAGACACAAGGTCACAGGGGTAGTTGTAATCAGGTGGAGCCCGAGAACCCGCTGCAGGCTCTTGGACAAGTGTTGTTGAGTCAAGTGAAGAGAAACAACCAAGGCATTCCCCTGCCTCATCCATTGCTGGGCTCAGCTCCCGCTTTGCTCCTAGGGTCCTGCAGCCTCTTCCCTGGCACCGAGCCCCAGGACTCCTCTGGAGGGCCGCCTTCGAATCAGCTAGCCCAGAACCTTGATAAGTGATCATTTTGTGGGGTTTCCTTGGCCCACTCCCTGATACATCTTTGCAGCCTGGGCAGGCGGGCCAGTCCTCTTGGGAGTAAAGGGGCACAGGCCCTAAGCCCATCAGGAACTAGCTTGAATGGAGCTGAGGATCTCAGAGGCCATGATCCACCCAGCCTGAACACAGGGGGCTCTTGGAAAAGCTGCTTCCTTCCTGCCTGCCTTCTGGTCTTCCTGTCATATCAGACTGAGGCAAGCTTGTCCTCTGCCTCCCTCAGACAGGCTTTCTGTTCCCCCTGGTTATGCTAAATGAGTCTGGGGAGAGAGGGGTGGGGAAATGCAACTTCCTCCAACAGGAGTCTTCTCTACCCAGCCCAGCCTTCTCTAGGACTTGTCCTGTTTTGGTGGAGGCCTAGACTAGCCTTGAGGGAATCACAAGCCAGGAACTCTAAAGAGAGATTTCCTCGAGCCTGTGGGATGGGATGAGTTATCAGAGAAGGGTATGGCCAGGGCAGAGTTCTCTGTACGTAGGGTATGTCACCCTTGGCAGAGTGGCCATGAAAGGCCATGGAGGCTGTAGTGGAACCATGTCTGATGTCCCCTTGTGAGTACGGCCACAGTTAGGCAATGGTTCCTGTGTGCTTCCTACAACTGTCACACGTCCTCACGTGATGTCAGGACACCTCCTGAGGGAGAAACCACTCAGAGACTGGCACTCTGAGGGACTAGGGAGCAAGAGAGCCAGAGAAGGGTGGGGCTCAAATGCAGAATTCTTCTTCCTGAGGGACAGCAAGTCCAAGAACCTGTGCCATGGAGAGAGAGGGTGGTGACTGGGCCAGCCCTACCCAAGGGTGTCCAGCCAGGCCAGGTATCTGGAAGTCAGGAGTCTGGGCTGGGACCCTTCCCCTTTCTTACTCTTCCATGCAGACAGCTTTGTAACAAGCTCATAGCGAAGCCACACTCAGCCAGTCAGCCACTAGATTGAAGCTGGTTTCCAGTAGATACAGGGTTCAGGAGAGGGCCCAGTACTTAAGGGAAAGGCAAAAGAACAGGAAGGGAGGGAAGATGTAGGCAGGGAGCCAGACAGGAAGGAGACAGCAGGAGCAGGGTCGCCCTAGAATCCTGGGTTAAGAATAGGAAGGACTCCGACTTGGCCAGATGTACCTGGGGTTCAAATGCATCCTTGGCTATGGCTGTTGAAGCAGCTGCCAGTTCTGCACACGAGGAGACAGAATCACCCAGCTCTCCTCAGTGTCCAGGCTTACACTCTTACTGGACTGGATAGCAATGATGGACCTTTCCCCTCCTAGAGTACTTGGAGGCTGTACGACTGAGACAGGGTGGACATCTGCCACTCCCCACCTCTCCCTCGTACCTCCTTGCAGATTCATGGCTAGGCGTGGCATCTATCTCTCCGTGGCCCTGACCCTATTTTCCTTCTCTAAGTGCAGGGTACAAAGTCTGTACCCCAGCTTGGCTCTGAAATCTGCTTTCTCTGCCAAGAGGAAACCAGGTGAAATATTGTGGTTTGTGAGCCTCGGGGCATGTTTAATGAGCCTGCCTGCAGAGCATCACAGGTCCTCTAGCCAGTATAGTTTATTCTGGTACAGGCACGGCTGCAGTCCACCCCTAGGCCAACTCCATCCTGCTTCCCAGGAAGCCGTGTCCTGACCTGCTCCCACACGCCTGGAGAGGTGAAAGAGCCCCCAGACCCTTATCATTGACACTCCTTACTACCCAGTCCACTAGAGGTGATGGGTGCCAGTGGTCTAGTGAAGTCCACCACTTTAGGAATAGCCAAGAGAGAGGCAGTCACAGAGCTTCTGTTTCTGGATTTGAAGGGTACAAGGGCAGAGGGGACCCCCAATCAGTAGACCTTGGAATAAGATCATGGACTGTGTAGCAACAGCTACAGAACAGGGCCAGAAGAGTATGATGAGCCACTGAGGGAAAGGTCCTGTGGAGTTCAGCGTTGCTGTGTGGACAGCAGCCAGGCCCCGGAACCTAAGGGGCTCATTACTTGCTGGTAAACAGTTGAAGCACAGGCCTTAGGAAGGGATGTCAGGATAAGGATCTAGCTGTGCCCAGGCCTGGATGATCAGGATGGTTCAGTGAAGTGCCATCCACCATGACCTACCTGAAGCAGTCTAATGCAGGCAGGTTCTGGCTTACTTCTAAAGCAGAGTAGGTCCTGTGGAAGCACAGACTCAGGCCTGTTACTTCCTCTGTTCCCTTCTATGGCTCCACCTCGGGGCTGCTTGGGATACTGCCAGAGGCACTGGCTGCCCTTTAGCTCCACTGTGAGGAGAGGACAGGGGCTTCCCGTGGAGGCTGAGGGAGGCACCAGTCTGTCTAGGCCACTGTGAACTACCTCCTTGACTGTCTCTGATGGCCTGGGTACCTCTATCCCTCAACCGTGTCTAATGTCCTGTAACCCAGTGCGGGGAGGGTGATGCTGGGGGTGGGTTCTCGGTGTTCAAGGGTCAGGTTTCCAGGGTAACCTGGCCCCTGAGCCCGGCTCTGGAGTCTCACAGATCCTGTAACTTGACTCTCCCTCCCTGTTCTGGGCTGTACCTAATCCTGGGTGTGGCCTGGGACATCAGCCCTGGGTAAAGCAGTATATAACACTGAGGGGGAGGGGGTTCCTCAGGTAAGGGCCGGCTCAGCGGAGTCTACTTGACTTTCCTGTCTCCAAGCCCCTCCCTTTCCCTCTGCACCCCTCCGCTTTGACCTCAGTAGCATGAGGAGAAAGTGTGTCCTGAAGTGACTTCACTTGCCTTGAGCCTCACCTTTGATTTACAGGCTCTAGGGGTAACTCATCCCGCCCTCTGGGGCTGTTTGCCCACCAAGAATTTGATGCCCAGGGTAGGATGGGGTTTGGAAAGGCTTCCTAGGCTCGGAGAGAAGGCCTTGAAGGCTAGACAAAATGATGTGGGATTCAGGCAGGAGAAACAGCGTGTGCAAAAGCTAACCATCTGACAAGGAGAGGGAGGTGTATGTGGGAGCAAATAGAAGGGCAGAAGCCAGCCAGACAAAGGCCTTGAGTGCCCAGGCTGGCAGGAGCCACTGGCCGCTAGCCAGGGAGATGTTTATTCCTATTCCTGTTGATCCCAGCCAAACCAGTGAAAGCAAGTCCCTGTCACCCTGGGGATTCTCCTGCACCCTCAGGCAGCTCCCTTTAGGTTTCCCAATTCCCCCTGTGTACCTCATATCTGGGCCCAGCTGCTGCCAGCTCTCGAGAATAGCTGACAGTTCCCCTTGGGGTAGCATGCAGACCCTTCTGGGCAATCCAAGCCTAGCACAGGCCATTTATGGTTGGGGCTCCTGCTGTGGACTGGTTGAGCAATCCCTGGGTTAGTTAGTCAACTTCATCTGTTGATCTGATGTGGAGGTGGAGTGGACTCTGGGTGGGTGTGAGGTGGAGTGAACAATTAGTGATAACCATGAGCAAAGAACAGCCCACCACAACCACACACACACACACACACACACACACACACACACACACACACACACACAATCACAGGTCCTGTCCCCAGCTAGGCTCAGAGTTTAGGACTAGAGTCTGGGGAGGCTGGCTATACCCGCAGAGCTTTAAGGATCGGGTTGTCTGTCATCTCAGTCTTGAGGGGATGGCAGCAGAGAGGTGGAAGGCTAGAGTTTAGTGTCCTGACTGGGACTCTGGATGCCTGACTCCCAGGAGGGTCACAGTCTGGAAAAGCAAGAGAGGTCTTTGGGAGTCCATGAGTACACAGGGTCCAGTCTGAGGCTGTTCCAGCCCGTGCTTTGGACTGCCCCTAGGATCGGGAGGTGGTCATACCTCCTTCCTACCTGCAATACGTTAAAGGGGGAGGTAAACTGGGTAGGGAGGATGCTGACAGTGGAGGGTCTCCGGAGGCTGTTCCCTGATGTCACCCCCTTCTCCCCGCCAGGTGATGTGGTGGACATTTACCAGCGTGAGTTTCTGGCTCTGCGAGACCGTTTGCACGCGGCTGAGCAAGAGAGCCTGAAGCGCTCCAAGGAGCTAAACCTGGTGCTGGATGAGATCAAGAGGGCGGTGTCCGAGAGGCAGGCGCTGCGGGACGGAGAGGGCAATCGCACCTGGGGCCGCCTAACTGGTGAGCTCCAGAGGGATGGGGTGGATGGAGGTCTGCAGGAACTGAGCTGTTTCCAGGCCCAGGAAAATCTGACCGGTCCCTTTGCCATCCATCAGAGGATCCGCGACTGAAGCCGTGGAACGGCTCGCACAGGCACGTGCTTCATCTGCCCACCGTCTTCCAGCATTTGCCGCACCTGCTGGCCAAGGAGAGCAGTCTGCAGCCCGCCGTGCGGGTGGGCCAGGGCCGCACCGGAGGTATGGGCGTGGCCCGGGAGGGACGAGAGGCGGGCAGAGAGGCTGTCCCCCGGAGCCCTGTCCAGTGTCACCCCTCCGCGCCCCTGCAGTGTCCGTGGTGATGGGCATTCCAAGCGTGAGACGCGAGGTGCACTCGTACCTGACCGACACATTGCACTCGCTCATCTCGGAGCTGAGCCCGCAGGAGAAGGAAGACTCAGTCATCGTGGTGCTGATCGCAGAGGCGAGTGGCCCCGGGCCTGGGGATACGGGGATATGGAGGGGAAAACACACAGTAACAACCGACAAAAAGAGAAATACCAATAGATCGGCACACAATCGGAAGTGCAGTCCTTAGTTCCATGTCAAAAAGAAAGCTCAATGTTTGCGCCCTCTTGTGGAGACACTACCTACCTGTTTCCCTTCACCCCACATTCCTGACTGTAGCCACAGCCAGACTCAGCCCCCATCACTCACAGCACTTAGGACAAAGTCACTCACTCCTATATATGGGGACGTCTGAAGCTCACACTCCTGGCCCTCCATTTGGGGTGGTAGCTAAGCTAAATGTACTTGGTCTTCCCACAGACTGACCCACAGTACACCTCCTCAGTGACAGAGAACATCCGAGCCTTGTGAGTACCAGCAACCAGGGAAGGTTGTAAGAGAGAGGGCAGGCACATGCCTGCCTCTCCTAAGAGATCTGCCTCGTGTGGGGGAAGGCTTCCCTTCTCTGTTAAAGGAGGGAAAGTGTGTGAGGGCCTAGCCTTCCTGGAGGCAGGGAGGGTCTGGAAAGCCCCCAACCCTCCTTTGTCCCTGGAGGCTGCACACTGACTGGACCTTACCCTCCTTAGGTTCCCCACAGAGATCCTTTCTGGGCTCCTGGAAGTCATCTCCCCCTCCCCTCACTTCTACCCCGACTTCTCCCGCCTTCGAGAGTCCTTTGGGGACCCCAAGGAGAGAGTCAGGTACTTCTGCTCGGGGCTCCCAGATCTTTTGGTGCTAGGCCACTGTCAGTGTCTCTTTGGGGTAGGGAGTAGGCAGGGTGGGTCCCAGCTGCCTCAGTGACTTCTCTGTGGTAGTCCAGTGGAGGTGGAGTTGTCTCTGCTTCTCAAGCCCCTGCCCCCGACCCACAGGTGGAGGACCAAACAGAACCTCGATTACTGCTTCCTCATGATGTATGCACAATCCAAAGGCATCTACTATGTACAGGTCAGCCTGAGCCCTGTTGACTTTGACCGTATCTCCTGTGCACATGGTCACACTCGGTTGGGTCCCAACCCCTTCCTGTTCCTCCCTGGCAGCTGGAGGATGACATTGTAGCCAAGCCTAACTACTTGAGCACCATGAAGAACTTTGCCCTCCAGCAGCCCTCTGAGGACTGGATGATTCTGGAGTTCTCCCAGCTGGGCTTCATTGGTAGGCCACCCCTGCTCCCGTGCTGCTCCCACTCCCCAAAAGACAGCCTTCAGTGCTACCCATACCCTTCCATCTACCATTTCTCAGCCCCAGTACCTTGCTAGTGAGACTGACTAGAAGTAGCCTTTGTATGAGGATGTCTCAGGGTCTCCAGCCCTGCCCTCTTATTGGGCCCACACCTGCCTGAAGTCTGCCCACAAGGTTTGCTGTGAGATGCTCCACATTGGCCCCACTGGAATGAAGAAGTAGGCTTTAGCAGTACTTTCCACTCAGAGCCCTTTTCCCTGACTCCTACCCTCAGGGAAGATGTTTAAGTCACTGGATCTGAGCCTGATTGTGGAATTCATCCTTATGTTCTACCGAGACAAGCCCATCGACTGGCTCCTGGACCACATCCTGTGGGTGAAAGTCTGCAACCCTGAGAAAGATGCGGTGAGCAGGGGATACTTGGAACCAGCACAGAGAAAGGGGCCATCAGCTGCCAGCTCACTCTGTTCCTGGCCGTGCCTCTGTGGCAAGGAGAGGGCACCGCTGGCTGAGGAAAGCCCCTGGCTATCCTAAGGAAAGGCCCTATCCTGGGAGTCTGGGCTGAGCTGAATTCTAAGGTGTCACTCTGTTCACAGAAACATTGTGACCGGCAGAAGGCCAACCTTCGGATCCGCTTCAAGCCGTCTCTCTTCCAGCATGTGGGCACTCACTCTTCCCTGGCGGGCAAGATCCAGAAACTTAAGGTAGGATGTGCCACAGTTTGGACAGAGCACAGTGGAGACAGGAGAAGGTTGGCACTGATGCCTGGTCTTCCTTTCTAGGATAAAGATTTTGGAAAGCATGCTCTACGGAAGGAGCATGTGAACCCCCCAGCAGAGGTGAGCACAAGCCTCAAGACGTACCAGCATTTCACCCTGGAGAAGGCCTACTTGAGAGAGGATTTCTTCTGGGCCTTCACACCTGCTGCAGGAGACTTCATTCGATTCCGTTTCTTCCAGCCACTGCGCCTTGAGCGGTCAGTGCTCCCTGGGGGAGGGACAGGGTGAGCACCAGCTAGAGAGCTCCGCAAATATTTCTGGGTCTTTAGGTACCTCTCTATAATCTCTGAGAGAATTATCTGCCCCCATTATTGTCTAGCCCCACCATGCCTCAGTTTCCTTATTGTAAAGCACTATCCATAATAGTACCAATTACCTTGTGAGGACTTGTGCAGATAGAGCTTTAGGTACGCAGTGACAGTCATTACCGCAGCCTCAGGGTAAGGTCCTGGCTGCCTTGCATAGCCCATGGACTGTCCAAGATGATACCCAACACCCCCTCCCCAAGAACCTGGAGGCTCACCTAATATATATAGTTCTGGCCTGGGCAATGTGCTCACCTTTACCACAGCTCACTGGTCTGCTTGGTGCCTCCTGTAGGTTCTTCTTCCGCAGTGGGAACATTGAGCACCCGGAAGATAAACTCTTCAACACTTCTGTGGAAGTGTTGCCCTTTGACGTGAGTATGACGGGTATAGGTGAGAGGTCGGGCTGCCTCGGTCTGGCCAGCCACTCCAGCCCTGCTGCTTTGCCCTCAGAACCCCCAGTCAGAGAAGGAAGCCCTTCAGGAGGGCCGCTCAGCCACTCTCCGGTACCCTAGGAGCCCTGATGGCTACCTCCAGATCGGTGAGTGGACAGGGCCTGTGTGGGCTGGGCTTTTGGGTTTGGTTTTTGTTTTTACCTCTAGGCACTGCTCTCCCACAGGCTCCTTCTACAAGGGTGTAGCCGAAGGGGAAGTGGATCCTGCCTTTGGGCCCCTGGAAGCACTGCGTCTCTCCATCCAGACTGACTCCCCAGTGTGGGTCATCTTGAGTGAGGTGAGATCGGCTGGGTGCAGGTTTGGGACTAGCCTGTAGACCGTAAGGAGCCCCAAGGCACCTGCTCATCCTGAGCCTGACTCTTGCAGATCTTTCTGAAAAAGGCCGACTAAATGGAAGGCTTCCAAGGGTGCCCCTTGACCGGCTCTGGAGCCCACCGTTCCAAGGGTGTTGCTGCTGCTGCTGCCGCCCCAGAGGACTAGGCATATCTACCCCACCTGAAGGGTTCTGCCTGGCAGGCGGCTCGGGCTGGCCTGGGGTCCACCGCTGGCCCGGAGGCCCCAGAAGCTGGTGCTGCGCCGGGCCGCGGGAGGAGGCAGGCGGCCCCCACACTGTGCCTGAGGGCCGGCCTGCTGCCGCCCAAAAAGAACCGAACTGAAACCGTTTGCCCCTGGCTGGTCGGCTTGAGCCAGGACGTTTTAGAAGAGCTTTTTCTTGGGCGCCCGCTGTGTGCGGCGCGAACACTGGAATGCATACACTACTTTATGTGCTGTGTTTTTTATTCTTGGATACATTTGATTTTTTCACGTAAGTTCGCATATACTTCTATAAGAGCGTGACTTGTAATAAAGGATTAATGAAGTGTGTATGCCTCATAGGTGCATGTTTTGGCCAGGCACTTGCTTGTCTGTATTTGGCCCAACCCTAAGGGCTTCCAAAATTTGCTGATGGTGGGGACTTGGGAAGACTTTCATCCATTGCTGGCTGGCTACTTGGTGAAGGTGACTTGCCAGGGACTGAGTCCCAACCCCCCTTTTTACCATGTGAAGTGTCCCAGTGAGCTGTTGCCATAACTCAACATGATCTCATTCCCATTTAGCAGGAAGGTCTCGGCCACTGAGTCAGTAACTGGAGGTTTCATGCACTCAAAGTTGTGCCTACCTATTCTATAGAAATCTCCTTCCAAAGTGGTCTCATGTCATCTTGGATTGGCATCACATTACCCACCTCTATTCTCTAAAGACCTGAGCCCTTGAGTGCCTCAGTGGGGAGATATTTACCAACTGTGTTGCTACACACACACACTTTTATGGTAGTCTTTCTCCTGCTCCGCCCCCCCTCATATAACTTGGTATGTGTTTGTGTGTGGAAGGGGCAGGAGTTGGCACAGTAGAGGGACTGAGACAGGCAGTCTGTCCCGGAACTCACTGTAGCCCAAGCTGACCTTGAATTTATGCTGCAGCTTCCCAAGTACTGAGATTACAACCATGACCCACAGCACCTGGCTCATACTATGGTCTTCTCTAAAATAAATGGGCCATCCACCCACCTCGGGACCTTCACACACATTATTGGGCCTGTTTGAGAAGCATTTTCCCTGGCCAGCTAGGATAATAGTCATTTAGAGATGTTTTGTCAGTAGGCCTTCCCCAAGTCTGGACCTCCTCAGGCACCCTGAGGTCTACTTGAGAGGACATATCACTGACTACCATTCCTGGTCATGCTCACTGCTCTGTGGGCCTCTGCAGGGGTGTCCTGAACACTCACACCCATCTGATGTTGGAGAGCTAGTGCTGATCAAAAACAGGGACCCAGTTCTCACACGGGGAAAGACCAACTGGTTCTAGTGAAATCGGGGTTGGGTGTAGAGGACAAGAAGGCACAAAGATTCCGGCAGCTGAGGCTCAGCTGAGAGGCAGGAGAGGCCCGAGCAGAAAGAACGGCAAAGGGCGGCTATCTCTGGAAATAAATGATAAGGTGGAGGTAGCTGCCCTCTCTACAGGAGGGTATAATGAGAGAAACTCGAATCCAAGCCGGCCCACTCGGCCTCCCAAGGCCTGGCTGCATCTGTCGCTGACTGGCGCCCTCCAGGGTTTGCAGCCCTTAGTAAGCAACCTTCTTCTTCGACCCACAAGTAGGCGGGACCGTCGTGGAACTTTAATTAAACACTGGGATTCGGAGGCGGACACCCCTACACGCTACATTTTGCTCTAAGCTCTTCTCCAGTTGTGTTGACTGGGAGATCCTTCATCTCAGGCCATCTGCCGGAGCTCCTGGAACCATCTGAAGAGCGCTGCCCGTAGCGTGCCGGGGAGGAAGTGAACCAGCAGGCCCAGCGCAGCCATCGCCATCATTAGCCAGAGCGCGCGCGCGCTAGCGTACAGTGGAGCCAGCCTGCGGGCAGAGCTCAGAAGGAGCTGAGCCAAGGCCCCGCCCCGAGGACTTGACCCCGCCCCCAGGCCTCGGCCCCGCCCCGAGGACTCGACCCCGCCCCGCAGGCTCAGGCCCCTCCCCCACCGCACTAGATCGGCTCCTTTGGGCTAGGTCCGCCCACCTGCGGTCGGGGAAGGCGATCTTTTTCCAGCGGTCCCCTGCGGTCAATCACCGCCTCCGAGACCGCGGCCGATCACCGCCTCCCACCCGTAGCAACCCTCCCCGGCCCGGTTTTCCCGGAAATCCGGCAAGAGTTACCTTTGCTGCGCCGAGCGCGCGTATCCCTGGAAGTAGCGGAGGCGCGCGAACAGGTAGAACAGTCCGCACAGGGCTGCGGCGCCTGGGAAAGACGAGGCAGCGCGGTGAACACCGTGCCCGCCACCCGGGGACCCCCCCGCCCCGCCATCCCGAGCGCCACCCCGTGCCGTTCCGCACCTTCGTGGAAGAAGATGCCGGCGACCCAGAGCGTGGCGAGGAACAGCGGGAAGTACTCGCTGCAGTTCACCCTACGTGAGACAGGGTGAGTGAGCGCGCGCGCCAGGGTTGGGCTGACACCCGGACCCGCCAGAACCCGCCGCACTCACTGGGCTCGGAAGACGCGCTCGAACTCGGGAGGTCCAGAAGTGAGTGGCGGCGACACGTGGAAAGCCCTGCGCGCAGAGATCACCTGCAGGGAGAAGTAGGCTACGGCCGTGGGGACGTGGGAGTCAGGCGTGGTGTCCAGCATTCCTGGAGCAGGCCCCGCCCCCTACTTTTCCTTTTCCCTGAAAGTTTCTCGCTGAGCAACTCCCTTCTAACTCCCTCCTCCGACCTGCCCCATCAGCGACCCTCCCTGGAGAGGACCAGTCTCCTCAGGGTTGACTGGGGTGATGCACATGCCAGTAACACCGGTCGGTGGGAGAAACCACAGGAAACTTTACTAGTGAACTATTTGACTTGCAAAGCACAGGCAAATGCTCACCTCCCATTCTGCAGGTCTGGAGCACCAGTCTTTTAGTCCCTGAGTAGCCCGTGTCCCAGGACAGAATTGGCACACGGAACAGGAAGCGCATGTCCTGTAGCTAAGGGACCCTGATTTCCCTCCTACAGAGTCAGCCAGAAGGGACCCCTCCTCAGGCCACGGTCACTCGAGTTTGGGTCTCAGTGCCACCAAACAAATGGCATAAACTCTTGTCTCTGCTTCTCTGTTTAGATATCATAGACCCAGCCCTAACTCTGGCAGATACTCAGGTGCTCAGGTGCCTGTAACAAGGACTCTGCCGATCTAAATAGAGATTCCACTATTCGTCATACTCCCAAGCAGACACTAGCCTCCACCACAAGGCAGGTACCTGACATGATTTCCTGAGTAATCTTCGCCCTTTTTCAGCTGGTCCCTTGATTGAGCACCATCTCCCTTGACTGTGCATCCCTCTAGACCTTGATCCATGTACATTTTCTGCTGCAGACACTCCTGCTGGGCTTTTTCCTCACCCCGGGGAATTGTTAGTCCCAGCTTGGGACCAACACTTTAACACCAAGACTCCAGTGGCTCTTGAAGAGTTTGGACTTCGGCACCAGGAGCCTGGTCTGGAAATCTCTTTCACCTGGGCCTGGGCCTAGGCCTTCCAGCATCCCCATTCCCTACCCCAAAGGCCTGAAGGACAGAGAGCAGGCAGGCTACATGGGTATAAGATTCACCCACCTCCCAGACAGGAACCAGCCCACCTTGCAACAGCACTCCCAAGAGGGTGACGGTAGCTAGAAGAGCCACTTCGTCCTTCATGACGCCTCCGCCGGCCACAGGCAGTTAGCTGCAGAGTTCTTATCAGCCAGTGTGCTACTCAGAGGCTGGTGCAGGAGAGGAAGAGCTGAGGCACCCTCCCCACCCCTTCTGGGTAAAGGCGGGGAGGGGTGGGGGCATGACTTTGTCCACAGAGGCAGGAAGCCTGGGCCGGCTGGGAAGGTACAAACCAGGGCTCTGGACAGCTTCACCACTTCCCTCCGATTGTTCTTTGTAATTGGATGTTTCCTGTCCCGACCACCCAGTCCCAAATAAACACACAGTCCTGTGATGGTAGCGGTCAAGCTACTCACCCAGGCCCACCCTAGCCTTGGGTGCTTCCAGCTTTTACATCATCCAGACCCTGCACCTTTCTTTGGTAGTTTCCCACTGGCCTTCAGAGTTTCCTTTACTTCTGAATTCAGAGGTTAATCAGCCCTAACCTCTCCCACCCCTACAATTATTTAACCTGTGTAACCTGTATCCGCACCCTCATCCAGGGTTTCTCTGTAATGCACTGTTGACACATCTTTCTCACCTTCCTTTGGCTTCATAATGCTGTGTAGGTGTCCTCAGCCACAGTGGATATACCCATGTTCTTGCTTCTAGGCATCCTGAGGCCCACCACCCTCGGAACCTCACAGCTCAGGAAAAGCAGCTTCCTTCCCTTGCTTGGGCTGTAGGAGAACATTTGTCTCTAGGCCAGCATATTTGCCAACATCCCACTTGGCTCAAGGCACTGATCCTTCCCTTCGGTAACCCAATCCTTCCTACACCAGACAGGGCTGACAAGACAGAGACCCAGTTCTGGAAACTTCATTTAGCAGTCCAGGAAAAGAAGCTCAGAGTATCGAAGCTGAGGATTCACATTGTTGAGCCCCTGGGGCCTGGGGTCACATCCACTGATGTGTACCCTCGACTGTTTCCTTATGTGAAACAGTTGCTTCTCTTTTCCAATGAAGTTGGTTTAAAGTGAATCTGGTCAGCAGTGGCAGATTCCACATTGGTCTAGAAGAGCCACAGGTGAAAAGCACATAAACCAGCACAGGACAGGAAAGAGCAGGTATTGAGGAACTAACTGCCTCTTTACCAAGTCTGCACCTCCTATATGCTCTTGCCTGGCGGTGGTGGGGCACACCTTTAGTCCCAGCACTCCGAAGGCAGAAGCAGGTAGATCTCTTGTGAGTTGGAGGTCTAGACTACAGAGTGAGTTCCAGGACAGACTCCAAAACTAGACAGAGACACCCTGTCTTGAAGAAAAGAATAAAACAAAACAAAATAAGCTCTTAACACCCCTGAAGCAAGTTTGGTCATATCATGGGAGTCTTAGGATGTCAGGGTTGTCCTTGGGAGCTATACCATTGCCACAGAGCTGGCCTCCTTCCTGTTGCCCTCAAGCCCAAGGGCCAGCCTGAGGCCTGTGAGCTCCCCTAGAAGCCCTTCTGACCACTCTGTTCATCATTACACCCAGGAAGCCCCGATGGCTCCCAGCTGGGGCTCTGCAGACCTCTCAAGGAGAGTAGGGTGTCATGCTGGTCCCTGCACTCCATCAAGGTGTAATAGCAGTAGCTGGTGCTCAGTGATAAAGGAACGGGCAGGACACAGGCATTCCATGGCAAAATAGGCTGTGTCCTTATGCTCTTGTCCTGCCTTTTAACCCCCTTCCTCCCCGAAGCTACCCTGATTTCAGCCTCCTTATCTGTCTTCCCTCCCGTTCCAGCTGGATATCCTCAAGTTGGACCCAGATGTTGGCATGCACTGGCAGGCTGTGCTCCTATGACCATGTGAATGGTGTGCCTGTCTGCATGCCCATCAGCAAATGAACATATCTGTGTGTCTCTGCTTGTGATTGTGAATGCTCATAGGTGCAGGCTGCAAGCAAGTTTGTGCTTTGGTGTCACTCAGGCTCTGCTCTGCCAAGCTGGCATTTCCTCTGAGCTCACATGTCCACCTATCCAAGTTCATTCCCTCTAGCCTGGCAACAGGAAATAGAGGCTTGACATCAGCAACTTCTCAGGAAGTCTCTGAGCAGATGTTCAGGGCAGAGACAAGGGTCTCAGTTTCTGACTCTCAACTCCGGCCTCCTTTGATTCTTCTCTCTTGCCCTCTGAGTTTGCCTAGCATCTAAGGGCTCTACGGGGCCTGCCCACCCTCTGACTAAAGAGATAGTCCTGCAGGCATCAACATCATCCTCCCTGAGTCCTGAAAGATACGCCCTCCCTGACTCAGCCTACATGGCCCTCCGGAGTCTACTGAATGCTGAGCTCCTGAATGACTTCTGACAGGTGGGAAAACCATCGGAGCACGAGGATGGAAAGAAGTCACTGTTTCTGCACTGGACACCAGCAACAGTGTACACTCAGACCCTTGACTCTAAACTGTAAGTAAAAGGTGCATATATGCCCATGATCTCTGCATTTGGGAAGCTGGGGCAAGAGGAGAGAGTCTCTGCCCAACCTGGGCTACATAAGAGCCCCACTTCTATTTTAGACTTGTTAAAACAGCTGCAGATAGGAATTCACACATGCCATCCATTCTCCTGCTTCCTCCAGTATTAAGGTATTGTATTGTGTAACCAGAATATAAGTCTGCAAACCCACTCAGTAGCATGGACAGAAGCTGCTAGGCTGTTTTACAGATCTTATTCATGTTTCATCAATGTCCTACAACAGTACTAAGGTCTCAAAAGATGCTAAGTCTGTCAGACACACAAAGCCACATTTTGTTTGATTTTAAAAACATGAAGTAGCAAAAAAAAAAAAAAAAAAAAAAAAAGCTAAATTACATGATAGGTGGTGAAAAAAAATCTGTGATTACCTGGGGCTGAGAGCATTGGGTGGTTACAGATTTGGGGTGTGTGTGTGTGTGTGTGTGTGTGTGTGTGTGTGTGTGTGCGCGCGTGCGCGCGCGCGCACGCGCGCGCACGCGTGCTACAGGAGGTTGAACTTGGAGCTTTCCTTAGCAGGAGTCTTATCATTCAGCTATGTCCCTGGGCCATTTTTTTTTTAACCTTACAGTTTGGACAAGATCTCTCTAAGTTTCCCAGGTTGTCCTCTGGCTCAGGCAGAACCGGAACTGTGTTATTCCCTCAGTTGGGATTATTGGCCTGCACCAAAAGGCTCCTAAAAAGCTTCAAAGTATTTACTCACTTATTTGTGTATGTGTGTAGATGTGTATGGGTGGGCATGTAACATATGCAAGCTCAAACAGGGCATCTGTTCTCCTTGGTCACTCTGTGTTTTTCTCTGAGGCAGAGTCTCTTCCTAAACTCAGGACTCACATTTTCTCAGGCTAAAAATCAGCAAGCCCTGACTGGGAGCTGGGGTTACAGGTGTGCACTGAACTCCTAGTTTGTGATATGAGTGTTGAGGTTCAAACTCCAGTCTTCATTTCTCCAGTTCCCAAAATGTTTTAAAAGTGGTTTATGATCACTTCTTGGTCTTTGACTAAGGTCAGGTGTTACACACTGAGACTCATTATCAAGAAATGAAATAATTGCAAATTATTTGCAAATAAAAGCAAATAAGTAAATATACTACAAAGAATGTATTCTTTTTACCCATGCCTTCTTCCCCAGGTGCCAACTTTTTATTTAGTATGTATATGTATACAGTGTTCTGTCTGCACTTATGCCTGCAAGCCAGAAGAAGGTACCAGATCTCATTACAGATGGTTGTGAGCCACCATGTGGTTGCTGGGAATTGAAGTCAGGACCTCTGGAAAAGCAGCCAGTGCTCTTAACCTCTGATGCAAACTTTTAAAAAATGAACAACATAATTATTAACCCTAGTAAATTAATACTGATTTGAGCCTATTCACTAATCTGTACATTGTTAGCTTTCATTACTAAATACAAGCTATTTTATAGAGAAAAGAGTTTTTTTTTTTTTTTTTTTTTTTTTTTTTTTTTTTTTAAGGACATGAAGTCTAAATAGTATGGTACAGGCTTCTGGGGACTGAGGGCTCTGTGTCTCACTATAGCATGAGTGCGTATATAAATATGTATGTTCAAAGTCCTTGTACATCTCTGGATGGCCACACTACCTTTCGTTATGAAGCTTTGAGGGTTCAGTCCTGAGGGATCCACTCTCATGAACAGATCTAACCCCATCACATCCCGAGGCCTCTAGATAGCATAACCTGGCTAATATCTTACTCCCTAATACCATGAACACAGGACTCTGAGGATCAGACTCCTCTGTGAATTTGGAGGGGACTAATGGCTATAGCATAGACCATATTCAAAGTTCCACAATTATTTCATAGTGTCCCTTTTCTGGTCAATTGTATTTCACTGAGGTGTGTCCTTAATGTCCAAAGTGCAAAATAGTTCTCTGTCTGGACTTTTTTTTTTTGTGGTGGTGGGGGAGGAGAAGCAGAGTCTCTCTTTGTAGCTCAGGTTGGCCTGGAACTCATAAAGATCTGCCTGCCTCTCAAGTACTGGTACTAAAAGTTTGTACTACCACACCTGGCCTTTGTTTTCAATGATCTTGACACTGTCTGGGATCTTTGTATTTAATATTGTATAGAATGCATTCAATAATTTTAGGGTGGGGTGGTGTGAAGCAAAGTTTCCAGTTCTGCCTAGGCTGAACCCAAACTCACTGAGTATTGCCTAAACTGACCTCCCTGCTTCTCCCAGTTATTGGGAATATAAGCATTTGCTACTGTGTCTGGCTGCACACATTGTTATTGTTTATGTTTTGTTATTTTTTGACATAGGGTTTCTCTGTGTAGCCTTGACTGTCCTGAAATTCACTCGTAGACAAGGCTGACCTTGAACTTTGAGATCTGCCTGCCTTTGGAGTGCTGGGATTAAAAGTGAGTGACATCATGCCCAGCTGTTTGTTGTTGTTGTTATTGTTTTTTTTTTAAACTTTATTTATTATTTATTTGCCTTGGTGTTTGCCTGGAACTGGAACTACAGACAGTTGTTAGCTGCCATGTGGGTGCTGGGAATCGAACCCGGGTCCTCTGGAAGAACAGACGGTGCTCTTAACCGCTGAGCCATCTCTCCAGCCCCGTTATTGTTTTTTTTTTAAATGTTAAACCAACCATTCTTTTTTGCTATAGTTGCTATTTGCTCATGATATATCATTATTTTATACATTTCCAGACTCCATTTATTAGTCTTTGTTGAGGATTACCAACATTTTAATTTCAGTCTTTGAAATACATTTTCTATGATTATCATTAAAATAAAGCCAATTTTAAATTGTACATCTGTAATCCTGGCAGTTGCAGGGCAGTGGCAGAAGGACTACAAGTTCAAAAACTTCAACTTACAGGAGCTAGAGAGATGTCTTACTGGCTGTTCTTCCAGAGGATCCAGGTTCAATTCCCAGCACCCACATGGCAGCTCACAACTATCGCTAACTCTAATTCCAGCTGATCTGGTACTCTCACATGGCATACATGCAAGCAAACCACCAATGCAAATAAAAGAAACATAAATTAATTAAACAAACAAAAATCAACCTCAACTTAGTGAGACAGATGAAAAGTAAGCCTGGAGGTGGAGCTCGGAGGTTGATGCTTGCCTGGTGGGCACAGGGGAGTCTCACTTTTGTTCCTACAGGAACTCAGTCATGGCTGAATCCATTCATATCCACCTGAGAACTGACACCTAGAAAAAGGTGATTTACTGAGGCCAAACAAAACCAGCCCACAGTTTTGTAATCTGTGATGACATCACATGTCTAGACATGGTATTCACAGTGGACAAGCTCTAAAGTAAGTCTGTCACCCTGGGGTTACTGGGTACAAACATCCTTTTTCTGACTCTCAACTGCAAAATCTAATTTTTGGTAGTATGTGCTGTTGTCGTGGCAACACTTTGTCTTTGTTACCCTCTCTGATATCCTCTGGAGGGACCCAGCCATGGGTTTCCTTGTGCCTTTTTTTTTGGGGGGGGGATGTCTTACATAGTCCATACTAGAATTCACTTCATCATCAAGGGTGACTCTAAACTCGTCATCTTTTTACCTCTACCTCCTAAGTGTTGGAATTACAGATGTTCCTGCCATGTCTGGTTTTTATTTGGTGCTGGGGATTGGACCCAGAGCTTCATGCAAGTGTGCTACCAAATGAGCTACATCTCTAGCCTACTCTGCATTTATTAGCTATAATGAATCATAACTTGAGTTGAGCATCCTCTCAATAGGTTGTGGGCTAGGGGTTCTCCCTGAAACAGGCAGCGTTCTATTTTGGTTCCTTGACTTGAAGACTAAGAAGAATCTGAACTGCTACCCACTGTGGAAAGAATCTGATCATCCCTTGATATGAACCAGGGATTGGTTCCAGGACCTCCCTTGAATACCAAAGTCTACAAACATTTAAACTCTTGTAGACTTTAAACCCTGTCTAAATGGCTTATAATTCTTTTTATTTTTATTTTTGGTTTTTTGAGACAAGGCTTCTCTGTGTAGTCCTGGCTGTCCTGGAACTTGCTCTGTTAGACCAGGCTGGGCTCCAGCTCATAGAGGTCCACCTGCTTCTGCTTCCTGAGTGCTAGAATTAAGGCATGCACCACTGGCTGGTTTATAATTCTTAATATAACATTGACATTATATACTTTTATTGTTTGGGGGAATAAGTACCAGGGAAAGGGCTCTGCATATAACTGGTACAGATGCAAATTTTTGTTTTTTGAATAGCTATCATTCAAGATTGGTTGGATCCTCATATCTGGAACCTGTGTATACAGAAAGTCTCTACTTAGTTTTAAAAATCATATTGTGAGCCGGGTGTGGATGAACGCAAAAGGATCATGGGTACAAGGTCAGGCTACATGGTGAGACTTTGTCAATGGCAGAGCTCTCGTTTAGCACCACGAGGTCCTGGTTTTGATCTTCAGTACCATAAAAAAAAAAAAAAAGCCCAAAATATTATTGTATCCAGGAAGGAAGACTCAGCATTACCCTTGAAGGATGCAGAGGATGGGTGGTTCCCATCATGACCTCAGTTCTTTCCCCATCTGGCCTCTGTAAGAAGCCAGCAGGCCCTCACTAGCAGTGGGTTACTGCAGACTCAGCCAAGTAGGTGCTGACCGCCAGCTGCAGGGCTGCCAGTGTCTCCAGACTGTGATTTTCTGAGATCGATGAATTCCAGTCCTTGTCATCTGAAACCATCTCTCATCAGACAGTGACTTGCCCGTGGAATGAACAGCCTTTCACATTTAGTCTTTCCTGACAGCTGTTGTGTTGATGATGGTTGTCTGTTTATCCCAGGCTAGCCTTGAACTTTCTATGTAGCTGAGGATGGCCTTAAACTTCTGGTTCTTCTGTATAACTGGTTTATATGATGCAGAGATCAAATCCATGGATTTGTGCACACTAGGCAAGCACACTGCTGGCTAAGTTACACCCTATCCACAATCCCTCTTTTGTTTGTTTGATGTGGGGTTTTGTTTTGTTTTGGAAACAAGGTTTATCTGCATAGCCCTCACTGCCTCCTCGGAGGAGCTCACTATAAAACCAAGCTGTTGTCTAACTTAGGGCAGTCCCCCTTCCTCTGAGTGCTGGATTACAAGTGTGTGAAATCGAATGACTCCAAGATTATTTTACTTCATTTTAGTTCAGAGGAAATAGACTCTGTAGCATCTATTTAGACCATTACATTGGCAACATCATGTTACTTGACATGATGGGCAAGGGGTACCTCATCCTTTGGAAGTCTTGATAAGAACAAAGGCCCTGGGGGCTGGAGAGATGGCTCAGCTGTTAAGAGCACCGTCTGCTCTTCCAGAGGACGAAGGTTCGATTCCCAGCACCCACATGGCAGCTAACAACTGTCTGTAGTTCCAGTTCCAGGCAAACACCAAGGCAAATAAATAAATAAATAAAGTTTAAAATAATAATAATAATAAAAATAATAAAAAAAAAGAACAAAGGTTCTGAAGAGGGTGAGGAACCTAGACACATTCAGGGCCCAGGCTTGCTCTCCCAGTGCAGGTCACCGCCTGGCACTGCCAGATGCCTCTTAAGGGAAATGTAAGTTATTGGGCTTTGTTACTGCCTTTTACTGAAAATGGAGCAGAAGATGTGGCCTCTGGGTTCTGAAGGCAGCAAATTTCACATTTGGGAATTCCACAGCGACCCACTTAGGCATGAGGAAAGGCAGCCAACTGTGCTGGGCTCAGAGGAAGAAAGGTCTTTGTGCTTTAACTCCAGAAGCTGCGAGGTAGAGGTAGGTGGATTAAGTTTTTTTTGTATATGAATCTTTTGTCTGCATGTGTGTCTGTGCACCATGTGCTGAATGCAGAGCCTGTGGAGGTGAGAAGAAGGCAATGGATCCTCTAGAACTGGAGTTATAGACAGTTGTGAGCTGCCATGTGGGAAGTGAACCCAGGTCCTCTGGAATGGAATGGCAGCTGATGCTCTTAACCACTGAGTCACCTCTCCAGCCCAAAACAAAATTTTCCTTTTTTTTTTTCTTCACTATGTAGCCCAGCTAGCTTGGAACTCTGAACTGCCTCTGTCTCCTGAGTGCTGGCAATAAAGGGTGCACACAAACTCTTTTTTTTTTTTTTTTTTTTCTGCTACTGATATTTAGTTGAGAATGGAAAATTAGAGAAATGCTACAAACCCATGTCTAATTGTTTAAAATGTTTGCTTTGCTTTGTTGCTACATTCACTGTGTGTGGGAGGAACATGCTGGCCACAATGCAGACATGGAAACCAGAGGACAACTTTGGAGAGTTGGATCTCCTTCCACTGTTGGGGCCACTGGTATGGAACTTGGGCTGTTGGACTTGCTGTTAAGCACTCTTTTTTCTTCTTTTTTCTTTTTTTTTGAAATATTTAGGTAAGATCTTTATTACATTTTATATACCTCTTTCAATACATTTCAAAGTTTCTTTTCAGAATTTTTCCTCTGGTGCCTAAAAAATATACTCAATAAAGAAAATAAACATAGGGAATTAATTTAGTTTGAGTAAGGCTATCTCCCAGGCTGGAAATATCCTCAATGCCTATACTGTATGTTTTCCCTCGGTTTTCGTTTAAAGTCTGAGATGCTCTGTCTTCTAACATAATGAGTGCTTCAAGCAATACTTTTCAACTAGTTAGGCTACACAGGACCAAAATAGGACATGTCTGAATATGTGCTAATTAGAATTATAAAACAAGACAATAAATCAAAAAAGTAAAGAAACTGATGTCTGCAAAGCAGCCAACTATCCAAAGATGAATAAACATGATCTTTTCATTAGGCTTTTTGAACATAGTATATTTCCCTTGGAATCATCAAGCAAAAACAGAATATCTGCCAACATCCTATTGTGTACAGTATATATCTGACACCAAACTTGAAGATTAAAAAACATATCCCAAAAAGGAGAAAAATGTAATTACTGTTTTTCTTTTCATTATCTTAGTCTCCATATTGCTTCTTTGTTGCAGTTTATCCTTATGTGGTCCAATGGCAGCATATGTGAATCCTCATGGATACGTACATGAGACACTGACTGTATAACGCTTCCAACCTGGATCTGATAGGTTGGCCTTCTACAATACACAGCTGGTTTCCTGGGTAATACGGTTGTGTTCACTCCCATTTGTTGACTCTTCATTTAGTCTTAAATGAATCTTCATGACTCCCACTGTTTGAAATAGAGCTCACTTTAGCTCTTCTTTATATAACTTAGAAGCTCATCTTTTTCCATTTGGTAACCACTTTTCTTCCACTGTTTACGCAACTGCTGTAACAGGGCCCCAATTTCCTTCCCTGAAGAAATGCCCACTTTCCTGATGTCATGTCCACTCACAGGGAACGGCGGGACAGACCACTGCTGCATCTCCGTGAGCAGACCATGTTCTCCTTGGTACTTCAGCAGCTCACACACACGGGCAGTTGCATCCGGTTCCCTTGAATCTATAACGAAGTCCTGATATGGTTTCAATGGTTCTGAACTATCTGTTGCTTTAATCAAGTCTTTCCTGTTTTTAACTATAAATAAGCCCAAGTTTTTCTCTTCTTTTGAAATTTTCAATCTCAAATCCAGCTTTGTGACATCATCTTGTACTTTGAATAAAGAAGCCAAAAGAGTCATTGGTTTTGGTGAAAAGCCTTCAACATTTTTACTGACTTTGTTAGATTCTTCTAAATTTGCATTAGCGGGTAAACCTATGTGAGGAGCCACATCAAGATCATAGATCAGGTGGATCAAATGGTTTACATGGCCCCCTGTAAGAACTTTCTTCAGTTCTACCCAAATCCTTTCTCCTGATATTCCAGCCAAGCCTTTGGCATTTTCTGCAATTGCTTCTAGAGTCTCGTGGTCATGGTCACCAGGTTTGTCCACAATTCGGCCACAAAACCTGAAATACCTTAAAATTCGAAGATAATCTTATTGAATTCTCTGTTTAGCATGTCCAACAAACCGAACTTTTTTATTTTTTAAATCTGCATAACCATTAAAATAATCAAACAAGGTACCATCAAAACCTAGGAACATAGAATTTATGGTGAGAGCTCTCCATTCAGCATCTTTCTGCCAGTCAGTTGTGAATTCTACCTCAGCATGTCTTCCATCAGTGGTGACGTCAATCCGGAGTGTAGTAACTTCAAAATTTTCCTCGTGAAGCCTGGCAGTGATTGTCCCATGCTTCTCTTTGTTGTTTATCATTCGAATGCCAGCTGACTGGAACATCTCCTTCATCTGAGTAGGGGTGGCAGTGGTGGCAAAATCCACATCTTGAGGCTTCACCCCATTTAGTAAATCCCTCACTGCTCCTCCTGCTATCCTTAATTCATAGTTCTCTTTGGCAAATAATTCTGTCAGGCTCTTCAGTCCTTCTGTGAAAAGTGACT